>JANBPO010006475.1:0-12355 GCA_024336825.1 Amorphophallus titanum
ATTTGTCAAGTAAGAATGCAAAAAGATAGAATCATTCATCTTACTTTGATAAACAAATACCATTAAAAGGTAAAAAAGGAACTTAATACCATTAAAAGGAAAAAAAGGAACTTAAGTCATACATCAGAGCTTTAAAGCAAAACAAGAGGGGTCTGCCATGATGCAAGTGTAGGTCAAGACTAATAGACAAAATCTCAAATCATCACATATTGGGGTCAGCCGGATATAATGAAAAGTGAAGAAATTGGCACTTTCTTGCAAGCAACTACTCATTAAGTATAAATTGAGGCTAAGTTTGGAGAACAAAGGTTATGTCGACAGTCCAATGAGGTCAATTGGCAGGTAGAATATATTTTTTTATTCTTAGTTCTCCAGTTTAAGCTTATACATACACAAAACAACACTTGAGAGTTTTTCCTAGAATCCAAACATAGTCCACAGATGAAGAGGGAAACAGACATGTATAGTGCAAGGACATATGATATTCTTCACGACAGCTACTAGCTGAAGAGGGAATTGAAACACAAACTCCATAAAGAGTATTTCAACTCTGTTTTATGAAAATCTATGCATACTCCTGATAGAAATGTTGAACAAACATCGATTGAAGATATGTAAGAAAAAAATTCATAGAGACAAGTTGTAAACATGAAACATCAAGGATGGTGGGCATACAGAGTTAGTACCTCCAGTTTTATAAAAACAGAGTACAAACCAGTGCAGCGAGGGGAGATTCCCCTCTCTCAAAATAAAATATAATAATTAAGAAGAGAACACAACTTTAACCTCTTGACTCCGACTGTCATCAGAAACACCAAGAATACGGCACCAATGATAAAAGAAGACCAGCACCAAGGATATATGATAGATGATTTTTTCCTTTTTTCAGAGAAAAGATATATGATAGAAGATTATGGCTTCTTATAAGAGGCATTTATGATAATCCTCCAAATAATTAACAAATAGCAGATTGTTTGCTGACTGCCTGAAGTATGTATTATTTTCTTAACATTCATACAGTGCAAGAGCAAATAAATTCACATTTGATAAATGTATTTGGTTGCTTTTCTCGCAATGCAGATGCCAACAATGAGGTCCAATTTGTGAATCTGGGAACAAACGTTTTACCTATTTCAGTGAGTAAACTGAGTATTAAGTTTCTGACAGACTATTAAATTCTTTTGCCAAAATTGGTAAAGATATTCAATATGAGAGAATTTTCGGCATACAGTTGGAAAGGCAATAAGGAAAAATTAAACTTTATTAGATGCGGTGCCGTCCTCTCCGAGGGCGCCCTCGCCGGGGGCGCCGAGTGGGAAGACCATCGCTCCTTCGTTGGCGCCAGTCGCTGTGGGCGGCCCTCGCCGATCCTATGCCCAGATTCTCACGACTACTAAACCCGCGCCAGCCATTAGAATCAGTGTGAAGGCGCCTGCTTTCACTGACTCAGGGGAGCCAACCGTCTACTTCTCTCGGGATGAGGTAAACTGTTCCATTCTGCCATTGAAATGGGCTATCATTGCGCGCTGTTCCTACGACTGATGCCCAATACCGGAGTTGAAGACATGTTTGATGCAAAGGCTCTCACTGTAATCGGACTTTATCATCAGCGTTCTTAACCCAAGGCATTTGCTGTTTCGTTTTGATAATGAAGCCAACTTTCTTAAGATTTTCATGCGTCGAAGCCTTTATGTTAAGGGCCTGCTATACCGATTTTTCAAATGGGATCCCCAATTTGATTTCAATGCTGATCCTACTACTCTTCCAATCTGGGTGGGCTTTCCCATGCTACCAGTTAATTATTATTATGAGGATTTCATTACTTCTATTGCTGCGAACCTGGGACCTATTTTACGCATCCATGATGCTATTATGGCCATGACGCATACCCAGGAAGCTCTGGTTTGTGTTGAACTCGACATCTCTAAACCCAGGCTTGAGCATCTCTGGGTTGGATGCGGTGGTGATGGTTTCTGGCAGAAAATCACCTATCATAAGGTGCCTCCTATATGTCAGTTTTGCCACAAACTTGGTCACCACGAAGCTGATTGTCTTCGGAAGAGGAAAGGGAAACATTTCATAGTCAAAAGTCAGGCGGGGTCCCTCTTGGGACCTCCCTCGAAGGAGGTGGTTCAAAATGCTTCGAAAGTCTGGCGTCCGAGAGATAAGATTGATATATCTCAAAAGTCAACTCTGCAAACCACTTTGGCTGACTCTCAGGATATTAATTTGCCCGAGCCACAGGATATCAACCTTCACAAAGCTGAGCAGGTTATGGGCTGTTCCAACGATGCTGTTATTCACCCCTCAGTTGTTGATGGTGAAGTTCAGTGCAATTCTATGTCTGACTATCCTGCTACTCATCTGCATGGTGTGCATGATACTGGTCCACATCAGCATGGTTCCCCTCAACATGGGCCGCTACCGACGCCGGTGGTGGGTGACATCCCTGGAGCTTCGGACTCTCAACAAACTTTGCGGGGACAATCGACATTGCCTTCGGTATCTGATCTGGCATATCAACAGAATATTTTCATGCCAAATGTGGTTATTACCACTGTAGAAGGTGCACCGTTGATCATTGGTGTTCGCACCAGGTCCCAGCAGAAGGCTGGTGGAGATCCCTCTGGAAGCATGTCATCATGATCCTTCCTACCCTTTTTGGAATGCTAGAGGAACTGAAAATTTACCCACGAAACGGGCTCTGAGGCATATGGTTAAGAAATTTCATATTCCTATCCTGGCTATTTCTGAACCTAAAATGTCTTTGGATGCGGCTGGTGCTCTTTGCCAATACTTTAGTATGTAGGCTTTTGCTGGCAACGGGGGTGAAGGATCGAAGATATGGTTATCGTGGAAGGACCATCTCAACATTTCTATCCATTCCACATCCCCACAACATATTACTACCCTTATTCGGTAGGGCGATTCACCTTTCTGCTATTTGACTGCTATATATGCTAATTGTGATATGCGTATGAGACTTACTCTTTTTGATAACTTGATTTCTCGAACCAGGCGGATCTTCCATGGGTTGTTGGCAATGACTTCAACTGCATCGCCTGTCCTTCTGAAAAATTGGGTGGCATATTTTCTAACGTCCAGTCCATGCTGGACCTGAACACCTTTACCTCCGCGGCGGGCCTCCTGGACATTGGTTATAGGCGTAACCAATTCACCTGGACGAACAATAGATTGGGTAACGCATCTATTAAAGCCAGGCTTGATCGTGTGTTGGTTAATTCGCACATGCAACATGATTTCCATGGCCTCTACGTCCAACATCTTAATGGGGGGCCCTCTGATCATGCACCTTTGCTCCTGAATATGGATAATGCCCCTCGACCTCCTTCTAGATTTATTTTCCAATCCATGTGGGCTACCCATGGCTCCTTTAGTGAGGTGGTATCTAATGCTTGGAGGGGGGCTGACGCTCACCATCATAACCCTTTCGTGGTCTTGCAGATCAAGCTGCGAGTTGTCAAGCAAGCTTTACTAAGCTGGAACAAGGAGACGTTTGGTGATCTGAATTCCAATATTCGCCAGGCTGAGCTTGAGGTTGCCTCCACACAGGAAAGTTATGATAATAACCTGACTGAAGTCACCAGGGCTGCCCTCAATGGAGCCAATGCTCATCTACGAAGGGCTCTTCATTGTGAGGAGCTCTTTTGGGCCCAGAAGGCGCGTATGGAATGGCTCAACAATCAAAAACACTGTGTTTTATCATGCGATCATCCAAGGTAATCGATGCAGGAATTTCATTGATCGGTTGCGGATTAGTGGCAACTGGTGCCATGATCAGGATGTGCTTCGGAGGGAGGCAGCCAGTTTTTTCCAGGGTCTGCTCACCTCATGTGATCACCAGATTGATGACTCTTTACTGGATGTCATCCCCTCTATCATCACTGAAGAGCACCATAGTTCACTCTGTGCGATTCCAACGGTGGGGGATATTAAACGGGCTGTATGGAATATGAATGGCAATGGTGCCCAAGCCCAGATGGCTTCATTGGCCGCTTCTATACCTACTGCTAGGACATAATTGCTGAGGATGTGGTTGCTGCTATCCAAGGTTTTTTCAAAGGGTTTCCACTGCCCCGAGGTGTCACTTCCACTCTCATAGCTCTCATCCCCAAGGTGGCCAGACTGTCAACCTTCGGTGATTTTCGCCCAATTAGCTTGTGCAACTTCTGCTATAAGATCGTTTCCAGGATTTTCTGAGACCGGCTCACGAATATCCTTCCCATGATCATCTCTGATGAACAAGGCACTTTCGTGAAAGGGAGGTTCATCATTGACAATGTCTCCCTGGCGAGACAATTGGTTGGCGACCTTGGTAGAAAGTGTAGAGGCCATAATGTTATCCTCAAGCTGGATATGATGAAAGCGTATGATCAGGTAGAATGAGATTGTTTATTTGCCGTCCTCCGTCGGTTTGGTTTCTCCTCTCGCTTCACTTCCTATATGGCTATGCTGTCTGCCAATTGCTGGTTCTCAGTTATTTTCAATGGAGTGGCTGCTGGTTTATTCAAGTCTACTCGAGGGCTTCGGCAAGGTGACCCACTTGCTCTAGCGCTCTTCATCATCATGGAAGAGTTGCTTAGTAGGGGGCTTGCCCGCTTGCACAATACTGGTCTCCTTCGCCCTTTCTCTGGACCCAGAAACTATCCAACGATATCACATTTGCTTTATGCTGATGATACTTTAATCTTCCTCAATGGCCAGGCGAATAATCTTCATAGACTTATGCATTTCATTCAATCCTTTGAACGATGCTCCGGACAGAAGATCAATGCATCAAAAAGCTCTTTCATGGTCTCTCAGAAGGCACCGACTTGGCTGTCTAATATTATCAAGGATACCACGGGCTTCCAGAAGTAGATTGGTGCCATGGCTTACCTGGGCATCCCGCTTCGGCAGGGTCATCCCCGTATCTCCGACTATAAGCACCCGGTTGATAAACTTCATGCCAAGATGCATTCCTAGAAATCAAGATTCCTCTCGCAGGCTGGCAGAGTGATTCTCATCAACTCGGTGCTCAATTCTATCCCGATTTACCTTGCTGCTTTTGCCTCCATTCCCAAGATGGTGGTTAAGCATATTGACAAGGTTATGGCAGCTTTCTTCTGGAATGGCATGGATGGCGTGCGTCGGAGGCATTGGATCTCCTGGGATGCGATCAAAAGACCACTATCGGAGGGTGGCCTTAATGTGAGAAGCCTGCCCCATGTTCAATTAGCCCTTGTAGCTAAAAGGATCTAGTTGGTCGCCAATGGGGATTCCTTCTGGGCTAGATATGCTCGCAGCAGATACAAGGTGGGTCTCCTCAACACCACCCCCACCCCTTTCCCTCGGGGCATCTCTAAGGTGGTTTTTATGGAAGCTTTTATTTCCGTTCAAGGTCACTCTCACTGGATAGTTGGGGATGGATCCAATATCAACTTTCTTGATCCGGAACAACCTTTCTGCTACATATGATGGCCCTCCTGCAACTGTTTGACAAGTGGTTCAGTCTCCGGACCACCCCATTTGCCACACCACTTTATTCACAGATTTCTTGAAGGGGATGGAGCTCTCTGAAGCTAGTGACATTCGTGTTTGGACAGGATCCACGTCTGGAAAGTTTACTACCAAATCAGCGTATGATCTCTTTCGCCCCAGGGGACCCCAACAGTCGCTCTTGAATCGGCTCTGGCACCACTCTTTTCATCATAGAGCCTCTATCTTCGGCTGGCAGATTCTTCACCGGGTTATTTCTGTTGATGAGCGCATCACGAACTGTGGAGTTAGCATGACTTCCAGGTGCTCTTGCTGCCAATCCCCTCACATTGAAGAGCTTAATCACCTGTTCATTTCTGGTGACCTTGCCTCCCAACTTTGGAGCTGGTTTCTGCCCCTTGTTGGTAACCATACCATACTGCACGCGCAGATTACAACCAGGCTCTGGTCATTCATTACCACCTGCAATCCCCAATCGCCCCATGGCTTTATCTCATTGTATAGCTGCCTTCTTATGCTATGGGAGATCTGGAAGGCCAGATGCATGATGTGTCATCAGTCGACCTGGGTGCTGGTCAAGAGAATTATTAGCAACATTCAATCCTCCGTCCAATTTGCTTTGAGTAGAACCACCTTCAAGTTATCCCTTTTTGCCCAAGAGCTCTCTGCTATTTCTTCCTTTGGCTACCATTCGGTCGTGAAGAAGAAGGCGTTGAAGCTTGTGCGATGGATTCCTCCGCTTGGAGGCTACTGCCTTAACATCGATGGCGCCAGCAAGGGTAATCTTGGTGCGTGCGGGGGAGGAGGCTGCATCAGAGACGCTGATGGGAACCTGGTCATTGCATTTGCCCATTTCTACAACCTGGGCAATAGTCTAATTGCCGAGGTTTGTGCCCTGTGCGATGGTCTCCGCCTGGCAGTGGACTATGGCTTCACCCTGGAAAGCATCCAGCCGGACTCGGCTTTGTTGGTGGATTCCCTTCGAAGTAACATTCCTCTCTCTTGGGATACTATCCGATGGTGGCGGATGGTGGTTGAACTTCTTAAGCCTCATTCCATCCCGGTTAAACATGTTTATAGGGAGGGCAATCGGCTTGCTAATAGCTTAGCCTCCTATGCCTGCTCCTCCAACCCGAATACTAGTTTTCCCTCTGTTGCTAGTATGCCCCGCGCCTGCAGGGGAAATTTTGCCATTGACAAAGCCCGCCTGTCTAGTGTTCAGTTGGTCTAGTTTCCTCTGATATTTGTTATTGCTCGGGGTATGCCCCGCCTGACTCCCATGTACTCCTTTATTGATTAGATATATAAATTTGGTGATAGTTGGCCGCCTGGGGGAGTGGTTTGCTCTCCTCCTCTGGAGGAGGGTGCACTCGATTGGTGCTGCCCCTATCATCTTTTGATTAAAAAAAAACATGAATACATTAACTCGTTTGAAGCCGCAAAGATCATGTAGAAAACATGAAGAAAATGCAAGTTACACATTCATGGCATTAAGAGCTCATGAGCAATGGGCAAGATTGGTCGTCCCGCCTGGTGTTTTGGCGCCTTCTCCTCCCTCCCGGCCAGCTATGGCTGGTGCGGCGGGGGATCTCCTGCTGTCAGTGGAAGGACGTGGTGCTTCCCTGGAGGCTTCGGTGTCTGCATCAGTTGTTGTTCGTAAGTCTTACGCGCAATTGCTCCTAGAGAGCGCTCATCGAGTTGCTTCCCCCATTCCAATCAAGGAACTGGCATTTACAGATCGGGGTGAACCTGCGGTATATTTCTCCAAATCTGATATTCAAACCTCGATGCAGCCTCTTCAGTTTGCTATTGTGGCCAAATGTTCTTATGGTAGGCCTGGGTTCATGGAGATTAAGAATTTCCTCTCTCAACGGATGGCTTTCTCGACGGGTTTCATTATCAGCAAATTGAACCCGAGGCATCTCCTCTTCAGATTTGGCAGTGAGATGGACTTCACGAAGCTGCTTATTCAAAAACATTTGTACATAAAAGGTTTTTGGTTTCGATTCTTTAGGTGGACAGTCGATTTTGATTTTGAGGTCGACCCGCCTACAACGTCGGTATGGATTGGCTTTCCTGGTCTTCCGGTAAATCTATACCATGAAGATTGTCTCCGTTCCATTGCTGGGAACTTTGGTTCTGTGCTGCGCATTCATGATAAGTCTTTGACGATGGCCGATACCTCTGAAGCATTAGTTTGTATAGAATTGGATCTTCTAGCTCCGCGCAGGGAGCGATTATGGATAGATATGGATGGATATGGGTATTGGCAGCCTATCAACTATAATCGGGTTCCTTCTCTTTGTTCATTCTGCCATAAGTTGGGGCATTCTAGCAGTGAATGCAAAAGGAAGATCAATCGCAGTCGTCCTCTGCTAGGGCTTAAGTCAGATTTGAAAAATGCTAAACAGGTTTTTATCCCTCTCCCTACTTCATCGTCAGCTGTTCGAGACAATGCCACTCTGGTTGATCAATTGGAAGGTTCCCCTCATGGGGTGGAGCAGAATCTGGATATTTTGGGCGGTCTGAGCCCTATACAGGAAGAGATCAATTTGCCCAACACTCTGTTGGAAGAAGGTATTCCCACGGTTAAACTGTTTACTGAGTTGTCAGGAAATTCAGTCTCTGTTCCGGAGACTATTGATTATCTAATCTCAAAGCTAGACAATGAGAAGCTTATAAACTCAGTGTTGGATCCTCCCCAAGCTACTAATCTTCATCCTGAAGAAATTATTCTGGTCAGGAACTCAAAGATTACTAGTCTTGCCAATTCTGAGAATATTAGAGTAATGGTGGCTCAGAACTCTGTTCAGGAAATTTCCTCCGACATTTCAGGTCTTCCTGGTGAAATTATTAATGATGCTCATATCACTAGGGCCAAATCTAAGGCTCTAGCTTCCCACTCTTTACATTATTCTAATGACTGATGCTGCGCTGATATGGAATGCCAGGGGTATGGGTAATAAGGCGACTATCAATAATTTGGCTCATTTAGTTAAGACTCATAATCTTAGCTTGGTTGCTGTTTCTGAGCCTCATATTGCTTTTAATCGTGTGCTGAAAGTGGCCCAATGCATTAGTCTTCCCTCCGTCATTGGAAATAATGGAGACTCTTCTAATATTTGGCTTTTCTTTAATCCTAACATTACTCTGGAGATTATTGAACTGCATAGTCAATCCATCACTATTGCAATTAAGGAGAATGATACTACTAGGTTTTTCTTCACTGCTATTTATGCTTCCTGCTGTTCCACCACCCGGAGGGAGTTATTCGATGCTCTGATGGCTTTCAACTATAATGAAGTGTTTCCTTGGGTTATTGGGGGGGATTTCAATTGTGTTATCTCCCCCAGCTCTTTGCAAGGGTGCCTTCTTCCTCCATGGGGAGCGGGTAGTTGATGAGCTCCAGATGATCACCCCCTATGCGGCAGAGGTCCCTCAAGGTCTTCTCATATTCATCCTTCACCGCTGGAGGGAGCTTGACCTGCGGTGCGGGCTTCATCTCTCGGGCCTCCCGGCGCGCAGCCAGATATGTTGCCACCTCCTTATCCTTCTTGCTCTTGAGCCGAAGGAGATGATCTGGGTCAATGTCAAGGACCAGCACCGGCTGCTTGCTCAGGAATTTTCTTTTCGCTCCATCCCAGCAGCCGGTCCTACATGACCGATAGAAGGCCGTCCGAGCGTTCCACCACTTTATGTACTCGGCACCCACCCGAGGAATGCAGCCCGGAGCTGGCACCCTGAAAGTTGCAGTGTCCGCCCGATGGAAGAAGTCCCACCAGGTCCTGGCATTCTCAGCAGTAGGGCCTCCTTGAAGGCTTCGCACAGGTAAGCCAAACTGTCCACTATGAACGGGGATATGCTGGTCATATCTGAAATTTTGTCTAAAGTGAAAGGGGTAATATGGCTCCAGCCATGCGGTATCCCCCTTCCTGAAGACCAGCACGCTCAGGCGGATTGACAACGCCAGTCACGGAGCTCTGGTTCCAACAACGGGGGGACGACGTTCTGTTGGCTGATGGGGTGTACATACTTCTCCACTTGATCGTCCTTGCATTCCCGCTTGTTGTTCACCTGAGGACTCGAATGGGCAGCCAATGTCCAGAAGTGAATAGTGCCCACCGCGTCCTAGGGAACCATTGTCAACCGGCCCCGAATGTTGTACAGCTGTAGGGATGTCGCTCTCGACTCCGCGCTTGTAAATTCCAGCATCCGTGGCACTAACCCCCAGTCCTGGAGGGTGCGTGGAGCGTACTCTGGGAACAGCGAGCAAACCCACACGTTGAAGAAGTGCAGTGGGCAGACATACCGAGGTTGTCTCACGAACTGGTGAACACTAACATCTCCCAGTGTCTTATATATCAAACAGAGGGCCACTGGGCACAAAGACAATTTAATTCCCCAGGCCATCTGGCCGGTTGGGTAGATCGCATCGGGCCAGATGACTATCTCGTCCCCATATGGCATGGCGAATGAGCACAGCCAGTACGTCAAGTAGGCCACGCAGTGCATCAGTGGGTCAACCCCTATGGGGTTAGGGCCACTCTAACGCCCCCTGGAAGGGATCTTTACATCGGTCTTGGGCTTGCTGCGCTTCTTGTGGGCAACGACGGCACCAATATGCGGGAAGTCTTCATGCTGCTTCAACCCGTCATAGAAATACTGCAACCACAGGGTCATGCAGACCCTCTTCCTGTCTCCACGGGGGGGCTCCCTCCTACCGTGTGCCAGTTGATATAACTCTCAGTACGCCTTCATGAGGTATCAGTACGAATAACCAAGAGAATAAAAGCCATCCCCGTTGGTTTCACCCTTGATGAGGTCAGGGAGGCATACTTCTTCATAGGGCTCCCCGTCAATGGGTAAGCCACTCAGCAGACTTAGGCTCCACAGATCTAGTGAGGTCTCGCCTTTCGCTGTGTAAAAGGTATTTGTCTCTGCGCTGAAGACTTCAATCATCCCACAACAGAGCCCCTTTGAGATGCAGTAGCTATACCGAGAAGCGCAGACACTATGGCAGACGCCAGCTCAGATTAGTAGTGGAGTATAATTGAACAGTACATACTCTGTGAACTCCACCACTCCCTCCCTGAAGGTGTACGCATCTTGGAGCTTTAGCTCGGCAAACCAACCCAAAGCCAACTCATGCTTGAAACAGATGGCCAACCAATCCAGCAGAAAGGGCTCTTCCTTGTACCCCCACTTCAGCGAGGCCAAGAATAAACCGAAGTGGGGTTGTTCGCCCTGGACCCGTCTGGCAGTCATGTCCCATTGGGCTGGTGTGAACTGGGATGCTTGCACTAATCTGTCCTCTGTCAACAGCACTGCCTCGATCCCCAGCACGGGCTTCCATTCCCTAGACTCTCCCACCAGGTACATTGGGATGCTTCGAGGGACGCTGTATAATAAGCTGTCCTGGGACTGCAAGATGGCCCTCTCGGCTTCCCTCACAGCTTGGAGTCCCCTCTTCTCCTGATGCCGCAGATGCTTCAGGAAGCGGATGAGGTGCTTATCCTTCGGATAGTCCTTCCTATAGTCCCCTATGGCCCGATCGAAGGAGAGCCCGCCTTCAGCCCAGACAAGCCTCCCGAAGTCCATGGTCTCCATTTCGGAACTTGACGACTCGGCCTGTGCAGCAATCTCCGCATGCTCCCGGTCTAAATCTCCAACGTTCAGCCACGTGACAGTCGGTACCATAGGCAGAGGAGCAGACGTGGCACCAACAGCAGCAGGAGCAGAGGAACCACTGCGAGTAGCCATCTATCTGCAAAGTACAATAAATCCAAAGTCAGAATGAGCAAAGAAAAGGGAAGAAAATTATGAAGGGGCTATGCTACAATTGAAATAAATAAGATCCTGATAATTTCTAGCAAAATTTCGACAGAGTTTTTCCTAGGCTGGAGGCGTAAGGGGAAATCACGGGTGCGTGTCCACAAGGAGTGACGCCCCAACAAAGTCATTGTGTGCCCTAAGGGTGACACCGGAAGTTCCTCCTGTTGAATAAGTCTTCTCCCCCTTCGCCGGTGCACTCCCTGAAGTCTCAACCCGATACGCCCCCTAGGGCCTCTACCCGGCACACTCCCCAGTCGCGTTTGCCCGACACACTTGAGGTGGCCTTCCCCAGTACGCCCCCCAGTCACACTGGCCCGGCACACTCACGGTGGTCTCTCCCGACACGCCCCCTGGCGGTTTCACCCGGCACACCTCAGTGCTTCCCTCTTCGGCACAGTCGTGCCCCCACTTATCCCGGCACACTACTCGTGCCCCTCACCCAGCACACTTCCGTGCCCTCGCTCCCCGGCATACTCGGTGCCACTCTATCCCGGTGCACTCGTGCCCTTGCAACCCGGTACGTCTGGCCCCGCTCTAGCCTGCGCGCCCTCACGCCCTGCGTCCGGTACACTCTATGCCTTCCCAATCCGGCACCACTGGTGACCCTGTCACCTCCCACAGCACCGGAGAAGGAGGGGAAGAGAGGGAGAAGAAGAAGAGGAGAGAAGATGAAGAAGAAGAGAAAGAGATGAGAGAGGGAGGGAACGGAGTCTAGGGCTCCGCCATCCCCCGAACGGAAGGGGAAATGAGGGAGAAAAGACAAAGAAGAAGAAGAGGAATGGGGAGGAAGAGAGGAGGAGAGGAAGAGAGAGGGTGGGGGAGACCCCTCTATGGTGGCCTCCTCACCCCGGTGATGGAGAAGGCGACAACGAAAATGACGGCGATGGTGGTTGCGACGTCGGTGATGGAAAAGATGGGGGGAGTGAGGGGTTTGTCTGCCTGTGGTAAAAGAAGAGAGAGAGGGGGAGAGATTCACATGAAGGGGGTGGCTCGGCACGCCACCCCCACCCCCTATTTATACAGC
>JANBPO010006478.1:0-18428 GCA_024336825.1 Amorphophallus titanum
CCAGGTCCTCGAGCGCCGTGAGGAAGGTCGTCATCCCCGCGACGTCGAGGGACGAGACCTCCTTCAGGTTGAGGCCCGCCGAGAAAGCGTCGCCGTCGCCGGTGAGGAAGATCGGCGCATCTGCGGCAGCGCGGACGGCTTCGAGCGTGCGCTGCGTGTGCACACCGAGGAAATAGGACCGCTGCTCACCGGCATGTCGGCCGGAGAACGGGAAATGTGGCGGTTGGGTGCCTCCAGGGCGCTCGCCGATAAGATCCGCTCGGGTAACGTGATGCGCGATCGAACGGAGAGCCTGTTCTCTTCGCCTGACATGCAGTTAAGGCTCAGGGCCATCTTCCCCGATAACCGGGCACGGCGTGAGTTTCAGCGCAATCTCGTTCTCGAGGCTAAAATGGCCGACACGAGGAAAGCGGTTCAAGGAAACTCGACGACCGCAAAGCAGCTTGCTCAGGCGGACGAGGCCGGGCAACCGCTGCGCATGATCTCCGCCGCTGCCAATGCTTCGACCGGTCGGATGGAACCGCTTCTGGCCTATCTGAGCCGCCAGGCGCAGCGGCTGAAGATCCTCGTCTGACCACCCGTCCGACGCCTGCACCGCCCCCCGCAACCAGTCCATCGGCACCCAGCACCGCGGCTCCGCCGGCGATTGACGATTCGTCGGCAGCCAATTCACCGCCGCCCACCAGCACACCGTTGGTCAGCCATTGATACGCCAGCGGCCCCGCGCCCGTGACGGCAACGCCGAAGGTGGCCGCTCCGGATTGCGCCAGCACCGCGGAAGCAGGCTGCACCGTAATGACGGGTGCGCCCGCGGTGACCGTCGCGAGTCCGAGCTTCTGGTTATCACTCGGCCCCTGAATGTCGTACCCGAGTTGATTGCCCCACTGGAAAATGACGAGCGAGCGGTACGTCTGCCCCGTGCCGTTACCACGATCGTAGATGAGCTTGCGCTGCACCGCCGTGTTGGTGTAGTTCGGGATGTTCGGCGGGAAGTAGAAGTCGCCGGAAAAGAAAAAATGCGAGGGCAAACCCGCCGAGTTCGGATGGTACACGGCCTTGTTCAGGTCGATCACGGAACCGGCCCCTGTGTACTCGATCTTCACCACCTTGCCACGGCCTGCGCCCGTGGGGTCAGTGATGACCGTGACGTACTTCGACCACTCGACCGGCGTGTAATACGGCGAGAGTGAACCGTTATCAAAGTCGGCGAATGCAAGATTCGCAGCGGTTGGTGTCGTTGGTTGCAGCACTTTTTTGGAATGTGGCTCTAACACTATTCTAGAAAACAAAGCATTACGATAAACGGACAAGGATGATGCTCTTGAAAACGAAGAAAAAAACAAATGGAAACTAAGCACTCCCCGCTGGTTGATTAGTGAAGAAAGAAAAGAAAAAGAACAGAGCACAGAAGTCCTCGACTGACTGATCTAACAGGAGGATAGATCAGAGCCAGGAATCCACTACATATCCAAATGAAAACTGTCAGGAAACGTAATTCATCTAATGTGTGGATCCAGTTTATCTTGGTCTCATAGGTGATGAATAGGATATGGGACAAAGCAGAAAGTGCAGGACTCATAAGAGGTTTCTCTATGTTTGGGATGGCTCGCAGATCACTATCTCCAGTATGTGAATGGCACCATTTTTTCCCTGATTGAGGAGCAGCAGCTGTTTTGGGACAAGGCAGTTTTTGCCTTATTTGAGGAAGTCTGGGGCCTGAGGGTGAACTATGCTAAAAGCCAGGTTATTGGAGTTAATCTGGATGAAACTAGAGTGAGTATGGCAGGCAGAATTTTAGGATACTGTATAGGTCATTTCCCAGTTTCTTAATTGGGTCTCCCTCTCTCAGTGGTACCATTTATGCTAGCAATTAGAAGACCCTTACAAGAGGATTGGGAGGAGGCTGTTGGGCTGAAAAACAGGGCTTTTATCTTATGGAGGTAGGCTAATCTTGTGCCAGACTGTTCTTTCTACCCTGCCCATTTACAACCTGTCTTCATTCAATCTGCCAAAAGTGCTTACTAGGAAGATGGACTCTGTCTAGTGTAAGTTTTTGTGGCATTAGAGTGAAGAGAGATGCAAAGGGTGGTATGATACTATGATGATAGTAATCTATCCCATGCTGTCTCGACTGGAGTCGTCCAGGATGCCCACCCAATGAGAAAATGGGATGAGACAATTTATGTTCTGTTCTAGTGGCCATCCTTTCTTAGCCATCTGATCCCAGTTGGTCCAAGCTCTCTCGTTCTGTCTCAACCTGCACAGTCCAGAATCTTCTAAGCTCCTTAAACCATGTTGTAAGCTTTTTAGGGGTTCAATTATCAAATATGCCCTTTTATAGAAAAAAACTATTGTAACATGTCCCTTTTTGAACTAATTGATCTTGTGTTACTTTCATGTGATATTTTTATATGTATGGCATATACTTGATGTTGATGAAAACAGAGAGAAAAAGGAGAGAAGACATGGAGAACGAGGGAGATGGAAGCGGCAGGTCGCGCTGCAGCGGGTCTCGCGCTATATCGACTCGTGGTCCGTCAGCCAGGCCGAATCGGAATTCATGCGCTTCGAGCATCAACTGGCGGATTATCAGCTGGGCGTTCCCGGCGCGACCCTCGACGAGGTCCGCCTGCGCCTGGACATCATCCTGGGGCGGATGGGCTTGTTCAATGAAGGCAGCCTGCGCGAATTCATGCGCGCGGATCCGGCCCGCGAGAAACTGCTCTCCGATATCTACAACGCGCTGGGGGCCGTGGGCAGGCGCCTGGACGGTCCCAAGCCCGTCGACTTCCGCGGCGACCTGAAGACGCTGGGCAGCCTGGATGCGCCCCTGACCGAGCTGGCCGCGGTCGTCCTCGCGACCAACACGACGCAGGTCGACGAGGAGCAGGGGGCCTTGCAGCGGCTGCATCTGCTCTATACCGCGCTGGCGAGCGGCCTGATCATCTGCGGAGTGGGCCTGATCCTGGTGCTGTTCCGCCAGAACAGACTGCTGCGGCACACCCAGCGCGGCATGAGCCGCCTGACCGACGACCTGCGCGAAGCGTCCTCCGAGATGCGCGAGCAGAACAACCGGCTCACGCACATGGCCAACCACGATGCCCTGACGGGGCTGCTCAACCGTCGTGAGTTCGAGCGCCGGGTGGGCGAGTCCATCGACAGCGCGCGCCGCGGCGAGGGCCATCACGTGCTGTGCTTCCTCGACCTCGACCGCTTCAAGACGGTCAATGACAGCTTCGGCCACCTCGCCGGCGACCAGCTTCTGATCGACGTGGCGGCGCGGCTGAAGAAGTGCGTGCGCAAGGGCGACGTGGTGGCGCGCATGGGCGGCGACGAGTTCGCCGTCATCCAGGAGGTCGAGCGCGCCGAGGATGCGCAGATCCTGGCCGGACGCATCGTCGAGGCCATGCAGGCGCCCTTCAACCTGATGGGCGTTCACGCCGAGGTCGGCATCAGCGTCGGCGTCGCCCTATCGCCCGACGACGCTCAGGATATGAACAACCTGCTGTCCCGGGCCGACCTGGCGCTCTATCGCGTCAAGTCCGAGGGCCGCAACGGCTGGTGTTTCTACCAGCCGGAGATGGACGAAAAACTGCTGCAGCGGCTGGAAATGGAGCGCGATCTGAAGGCGGCCATCGAGCGCGGCGAGTTCGAACTCTACTACCAGCCCCTGCTCGACCTGGAGACCAACCAGGTTGTGTCGTTCGAGGCCCTGCTGCGCTGGAAGCACCCTGGTATCTCTTTGAAAAGCTTGTTGAATTACTCTTGTGTTTAAAGCTCATTTGGAATTCATGTGCTCAGTTTCTATTTCTTATTGAAATCCAAAAAGAGATTGTGTTCATTGATCTTGATGCTTTTTGGTCATGACCTGAACTTATCTATGATTGCTCTTGTACATTGTCAAATGGGGAAGATTGCCTCATCGGGCTGTCCCTGTGGTTTTGGCTGATCATTGTCTTGTCTGCCTTTTTGTCATACCCCTATCCTCACCTCAATTCATCTCACACTTTCAAGAGGAGTAGGGTACATAATTTGCATTGTCTGGCAGTTTAGGTTCATTTGGTAAGGGGGAGAGTAATTCATGACTTAACCAAATCATGCATGCCTTGTAAACTATTATTTCCTTTTTGATGAAGTCAAGGGGGAGAACAGTTTGATATGAGCCATCATGTTGTTTTATGACTCATAGTGTTGCCATCATCAAAAAGGGGGAGATTATTGTACCCCTGTGATTTTGATGATGTCAAACACTATGACTCATTGATGTATGATGTCATATGTATTCATGCATTGCATGCTAGGGTAAGAATGGTACATGTCATTGGCAGGACAGATAGACTGAATTGACAGTGAGAAATCAGCATGAGGTAAGGGTAAAGTCAATGCATACTGCATACAGGCCAGTGCACATTCATATCTTATGTAGACTCATTTCATCAAACAAGTTGCATGCATAATTGTGCTTTTATATTACATCTGTGCACAAAACATTTTGGTCATTTAATCAAACAGGTTGCATGCATATTCATTTTACCGAATAGGTTGTGTGCACAAACATTTTTCACAAGTTGATAGTTCATATGCACACTCAAAATCAGAGCACATGGGCATAGTCTAGCCATGCAGGTTGATGCACAACTCTAAGGTCTGAGCATATGTGCAATTTTAGGTCTGAGCATACATAAGGTTGACGCTAGTTACCCAAATGCAGCATCTAAGGTCGATGCACGTTTTCACCCTGTGAAACACAAGGTCGATGCATATCACTATTCACACATGTAAGGTCGATTCGCATATGTGTTTTTGGCTAAGGAGGTCTGTGCACATTTGTCGCTAGGCATAATCAGGTCAATGCATATCACTGTTTACGCATGTAAGGTCGATGCACATAGCGCTGATATGCATATAAGGTTGATGCACATGGCGCATGCACACACAAGGTCTACCTATGTTACTATTAGAGGTCAGTGCACATTGTGTTAGATAGCAACTAAGGTCGATGCTAGTTTCTAAGGTCGGTGCACCTTTAGCCATTCTTCAAAAGAAAGCTCGATGGTAGTTTCAAAGGCCGATGCACCTTTAGCCAATCTTCAAAAGAAAGGTCGATGCTAGTTTCCAAAGTCAGTGCATGTTGTATTGAAAGGTCTGTGCACATTTTCTAAACTCCTTTCAAGGGTCGGTGCACATTCTGTTAGTCAGCGTAGAAGGTCTGTGCACATGTGATTGTAAGGTCGGTGCACATTCCTGTTCCTTCATATAAGGTCTATGCACATTTGGTGTTCAAGGTCTGCGCATGTATAGAAATCCATGCACATTCAAGTGTTAGCATGTTTGCATATAACTCCATAAGGTCTGTGCATGTTTTATATGAAGTTTGTGCATGTCTTGCTTATAACTCTATAAGGTCTGTACAATGTTTGCCTTCAACATTGCAAGGCCCACGCACATGCAAGATTCAGGTCTATGCATACATTCAAGTCTGTGCATCATTGTCCACACTCTAAGGTATTCTCATATACATTCATATCATTAGTCTGAGCATATGTTCTATCTGATTTTTGCCTAAGTATGAACTCTAACGTATAAGGTGTTTGACAAAATGACTTTCTTCTAATTAGCATGAACTTTATCAAACAATTTATGGGTAAGAAGCATCAACCTCTTAAGTGGCCATGTGATCCCAAAACTGAGGCGTCTAGCTCTTCAGGAACGATCAAGCCGACACATGAGTACGACCAATCATTGGTACATCTTTAAGGTGGCACGTGATCCAAGAAAAGATGGCACGTTTGTTTTAGAAGCTTGTAGAAGAAGAATATTTTCCTGCCACGTGGACCAATGGAATGTCACTAGGTTTCTTTGCCTCATCCATTTCCGGAGGCTTGGTCCTATTTAAAGGCCTCTTCGTCTTTCGTTGAGGATGCTAAAGTTGCTGCGAAGAGAGAGCCAGAGTCTAAGAAAAAGAAGAAGGAGCCACTAGAGAAGAAAAAGAAAGAGAGAGAGCCCTTGTGCGAAGCAGAAAGAAATAGAAAGAGAGGAAAGGAGAGCCAACTGAAGAAGAAGAAAAAGAGAACCTGAGTTTGAGCAGAGAAGAAGAAAAGAGTAAAGATGACTTCTATGGAAAATTAGTTCCTAGATCAGATCCAGAACTGCATTGCTCCTGTGAGAGCTATATATGCTTTCATTTTTGTTTGTTTCATTTCCCTTGTTCGTTTGCATTTTTCTTTGTCCTTCCGATACTCTGTTTGGAGTTTGGGGTTCCCTCCTGTGTGTTCAGGAGAAGGGAGACTTGGGTCTGCAGTTGTGAGTGACTGGGTGTCACTTACGATTTTTCTCTGTGGATTCAGAGGAAGATAAGATCTAATCCTTTGGTTTTTGGTGAGCAGTGGGTTGCCATTCACGTCCCTTCTACATTTGCAGAAGAAGGGAGATTGTGGTCTCCGATGATGGGTGACTGGGTGTCACTCACGGTTTCCCTCTGAGTGTTGGAGGAGAGGAGACTATGTCTCCGGTGGCGAGTGGTGGTGACCTACTCGTGGGTTTCCCCTTCGGTTTGTAGGAAGGGAGGATTGGTCCTCCGGTTCTGATTTTGCGGGTGATAAGGTCAGGTTTCAGATCCTGTGGGTTGTAGGATCAGTGTTGAGGGATTTGTCTCCCTTATGTCATCAAGTTGTTAGGCAGCATCATGTTACAGACTGAGTCTGCTTTGATTTCTAGCTTGTGCTAGTGGAATCCTCGCTCGATGGGAGTGAGGGGTGGATGTAGGCTGACTCTAGGTTAGCTGAACCACCTAAAAAATTTGAGTGGCTCATTGAGTGATTGCGCTTGTGATTGGTTGGTTGTTCCCGTCGTCTCTTCAGGTTGTTATGAGTACCATTCCGTCACTCTATCTTTGTGCGTTAAGTGCTCGATGGCTTATGTGAATTAGCAGCTCTTTCTAGCAGATAGTCATTCTGTATGTGGTGTCAGATATCGTGTTGAGCTTATCTGTGAAAGGTCTTAGCATACCTTTGGTATTGAGTGTGTGAGTTTTGAAACTTCCATTTCCTATTTGATTTCTACTGCTCTTAGTCTGAAACATTTTTGGGGTGTGCATTTTATGGGTGAGAGAGGGGGATGTGAGGATCAAGCAAAAATATTTTTGTAATTTTTGGAGATGGTTTGAAGGGTGGAAAGGATTTTATGATAGGGTGGGTCGGATCTAGACTGCAGGGGACGAAACAGAATCTGATTTTAGCCGGCGGATTTTTCATGAATACGTATTCTTGCTACAACATATTTGAAGCGCCCGATTTTATCTGTAGGTTCCGCTTCAAGGAAACGCCCGCCGCGATAAGTATAAAATGAAACCATTCGCGGCGAATATAATAAAGTAAGCTGTCAAAACGTCACAATCCGGCACATCAACCGCTCGAACTCTTTTAAGCGGATAAGAAAATCATGGCCTGAAGGGGACGAAGACATGTCAAAAACATATATGGCCGCACACGCGGTCCTGCTGGTTATTATCGCGGTTCTGGCAAGCGCCTGCGGGGGCGGAGGGGGCGGTTCATCTGGCGGTGGCGGATCTTCCTCATCGTCTTCCAGTTCTCCCGCCGCGCTCACCGTGACCATCCACTACAAACGCAGCAATGGCGACTATGCCGGCTGGGGTGTCCATCTGTGGAACGACACCAGTGGCACGGCGGCGATTTCAACCGCTACCGCCACCACCTGGGCCGCACCACTGCCTTTCAGCGCCACGTCCGGCGGCTGGGCCACGGTCTCGGTGCCGCTGGTCGCCGCCAACGCCAACCTCAACTTCATCATCCATAATGGCGACGCTAAAAGCCCGATGCGCGACCTGCATGTTAACCGCTCAGTGGACGGCGGTGATATCTGGGTGGTGCAGGATACGCTGAACGCCTTCACCTCGCAGTCCGATGCCGATGCCGCCGTGGCACGTCTGGGTCATCAGGCGGACGCCCTCAGTCTCGCCGCCGTTTCCGCCACAAGCGCCGCCAGCGCCCTGCCGGCCAAGTGGAACACACGCGCCCAGTTCATGGAAATCTTCGTGCGCGCCTACAAGGACAGCGATGGCGACGGTATCGGCGATATCAAAGGCTTGATCTCAAAGCTCGACTATCTGAAAAGCCTCGGTGTCACCGGCCTGTGGCTGATGCCGGTCTATCCGTCATCCGACCACGATCACGGCTATGCGGTCACCGACTATCGCGCCATCGAACCCACCTATGGCTCACTGGCCGATTTCGACGACCTGATCACCGAAGCCCACAAGCGCGGCCTGGAACTCCACGCCTGGCTCAACCCTTTTCGCGTCCGCTCGCTCAGCCTTAAAACCCCCGC
The DNA here is from genome assembly GCA_024336825.1 of Amorphophallus titanum. NCBI lineage: Eukaryota > Viridiplantae > Streptophyta > Magnoliopsida > Alismatales > Araceae > Amorphophallus > Amorphophallus titanum. Next base: position 8,347 of record JANBPO010006478.1, read on the forward strand.
CGCGCGCACTTTCATCTCCCGCCGTTACCCGGAAATCGTCCGGCGCTACGGCAGCTATCTCTGGCTCGACCCCACCGCCCATGAGAGCCGCGCCTACACCCTTTCCGTCATAGCCGATATTGTCCGCCGCTACGACTAAGACTGGTTCTGCTGAAGTCATATCATCGTGAGAAAGTGGGGCTGCCATTTTCGGAGAACGAATTGTTCCGCGCTCGAACATAAGGCGTTTCACCGGAACCGGATTTGAGCAAACGAAAAGTGAGTTCGCAGCTTTCGTCCAAAGTTCTTTTGCGTCGAAAGTTTTCTTTAAACATTGCTCAACATAGAGGTGAGTTTCACGAGGCCAAGAGTTTGAAGCAACTGAAACAAGTCCGGCAGATCCTGCATTCGCGAAATCCGGCATAAGGCCATCATCACCACAGAAAACTTGCTTGCCGCCGGCAGCAGTTAAATATTCTTTGAATTTTTCAACTGAACCCGATGCTTCTTTGATTGCCCAGAAATTTCTGTGACCATTCAGACGCGAAACAGCTTCTGTCGACATCGCCACACCAGTTCTTCCCGGAACGTTATAAAGCATACATGGACGTGTTGAGTGATCCATCAAAGCTTTGAACCATTCGAATTGTCCTTTAGGTCCTGGCTTAGCGTAGTGAGGAGTCACGAGAAGGTAAGCGTGAACATTAAGGCCCGCTAGATACGTCATCCATTCTTTTTGTTCTTCGAGAAGATTACCACCAACTCCAACCATGATCGGCATCGCTGGGTTCATTTTCACAACGTGCTCAATGATCGCTTTTCTATCTGTCAGAGAAAGATTCAGAGCTTCAGCTGTTGATCCAAGGATCAAAAGACCGTTCTGAGCTTCCACTTGTTGATTAACAACACGAGTGAGTGATTCGAAATCAACTGCTCCGGTATCCAGCATTGGCGTAACAACAGCAGTCCACAGTGGGTGAGATGATAAATTCATGCGAGCTCCTTATAGCGAGAGGTGGCCTTCAACGACTTTTTGAAAAGCGTGAAGCCCAGTCCCCAATTTATTTTTTGTCATATAGTTTGCGGCCCAAAGTGCACCTTCCGCGAAAAGTGTTCTGTTCTTCGCTTCGTGCTCAAGACGGATGATTTCGCCCGGAGTTTCGAGTGTCAGAGTATGAAGACCAACAACATCGCCGGTTCTTTCAGATGTAATCTCACATGGCTCCTGGAGCCACTCTTTCATCGAGATCGCAGTGCCGGAAGGTGCATCCAGTTTTTTTGTTTTGAGTGTGCTGACTTTTGTGTGTTCTTTGACTTGATGTTTCTTTGGCGTTGTGTGATTGTCATTTTTGTTTGTTTTTTTTTTTTTGTGGTTGTATGTTTGTCGAATATGGTGATTTGGTTCCGCTTCACCGAGACCCGCGTCAAGGGTGATACGGCGGCGCTGCCCAAGCGCGATCCCGCCGGTCCCCGCTATAGCTTCCGTATGGAATATTTCCGCCCCGCATGGCGCTACAAGACGGCGGGCGACGCGGCGTGGAAAAGCTGGAGCCCCTTTTCGGGCGTGGCCTTCTTCGCCGACGGCAAGGATGCCGCCACCATCACCGAGTTCGAGGCCAGCGCCGAGATCACCCTGCACAAGGACCAGATGGACGACGCCGATCCGCTGGCCTTCGAGGCAGGGGCGCTGTCCGATCTCCTGGTCAACCAGGTTTCGCCACCCCAATGACTGGAGGAGCCATGATTTTGCACCGCCGCGCCTTCACCTGTTTTCTCGCCGCGCTGGGCGCAAGCCGGGCCATGCCTGCCTTCGCGCAGGGCAAGACCGTCGAGGTCGAAATGAACCAGTCGCCGCGCATGGTGTTCGAGCCCGCCAGCGTCACCGTCGCGGTGGGCGACACGGTCAAATGGACCAATCCCTTCAACATCACCCATACCGTGACCTTCGATCCCGCCCAGGCGATCAAGGCGTCCGATGTGGTGCTGCCGGCGGGCGTGGCGCCTTTCGGCTCCGGCGACATCGAGGAAGAAGCCAGCTACAGCCACACCTTCACGGTCAAGGGCACCTATAAATATGTCTGCAAGTACCATGAAGAGATGGGCATGGTCGGCACGGTGATCGTGGCCTGACGGGAAGAGGATCCATGCGCCTGCAAAAGCCACTGCTGCTCCTGGCCATTGCGACCTTGGCCTGCGCCACCCAACCGGCCTCGGCGGCGCCCTGGGTGCGCGGCTTCGTGGTCGGCACCTATGAATATGCCTTCCGCTATGGCGGGCGGGCCGGCTTCACCCGCGCGGGCGAGATCGAGCCCGGCGTCGACTGCCCGCACGGCAGCACCGTGCATTTCGCCAACGAGGCTGAGACCCGCAAGGCGCTGGTGCGCCAGAAATGGCGCAGCGCGCAGGAAGTCGACCATATCGTGTCGCCGCCCGGCCTGGACCAGGCGCGCGCGCCGGTGCTGGCCCGCTTCTTCATCTGGAACCGCGCCGTGTCCTATCGCGGCTATGCCCGCGGCATCGAAACCTATGTCAATCCCTTCGCCGCCGACGATCCCGGCCAGCCCCAGGTGGTCAGCCGCATCGGCGACGGCTTCAACCTGGACGGCAAGGTCGGACAAAAGGATTTCGTCAGCCCCGACGGCGAGCATGTGTTACGTTTTACTGATTTAGACTGTAATTTTGTTGGACTAGACTCTGTTGTAATTAGATCTTTATTTCTGTTATATCTATTATCCTACTTCATTTCCTATTTCTATGTACACCACACTTATCCTTTAACCCTTCTGAGTCTTCGGACTCGTGGGTGGCGGGTCGAGATTCGAGACGCGTCGGTTCTTTTCTGATACTCGGATCCTGGGTTGCTACATCAGCCGCGCCAAAAAATCTGTTATCTTAGCCCCAAGCTGAGCCACGAATAGACATCCCTCCATGATCCTTTCATAAAGCATGGGAGGGGAGCAACGCCAGAATTCCTCCCGAACAGATGGAGGTGCCAAAGCTCGGCACTGATTGTACAGGGAGGCCTGGACGGTGAACCGCCCCTACTGCGGGGGAGAAGCCCTCTCTGGAGGAGTCAGTGCCGGGACCTCCTCCCTCGACGTCCCCACACTCGGGACTGTGACGCTCGGCTCGGCCTGGATCCTCGCCCCGACCTCCTCCTCATGGCCCGCCCCGGCAGCCTTGACTGGGACTTCAGAGCCAGCCTCCTCCACTTGCGCCCCTACAGGCTCAGAGGAAGTCCTCTCAACCGCTGCGGGCACCTCTGGCTCGGTCGACGGGAGGCTCGGATGGTGGACATCCTCAGTTGGGAGCTTCTCGGTTGGGTGAGAGGTCTTCACCTTCTTGGGCGTGCACACGCACCATTTTGGCATGTCAGTTGGCTGTCCCTCGACCCAGAATTCTTGTCGGTGCTCCAGCGGTGCACTACCTGTGAGCCGCCCCGATCCGGTCCGCGGCACTCACCCGCACGGGACTTGGGCCCTGTCCGTCGCTGAGGACGCTTCTACAGACTACAATTCGGAGGGCGGAGCCCGCCGACACGGCCTGCACGCCCCAGCCGCTGCCTAGCACGTCCTAGCCGCTGCCCATGATGCTTATCACGGCCCAGCCATGGCCCTGTCGCTGCCCAGCTGTTGCCCAGGCAGTTGGCCAGCCACGCCCAGGCAGCCCGCACGGTACTGTAGCAAGTTGAGGTTAGGCAGATTTTGGCCCTCTGCAGGGCCAGTTTTATGTCCAGGCGTGGCAGAGGGGGGGATGAGCCTGAAGTATAGTAGGGGGAAGGGTGGTGTTGGGCACCCTGCATGGCCATGCCTGCGGGCTGGCTGGGCACCACGGTGGGCTATGGTCGGTCGGTCTCTTGGCTGCCGGGTAGGCCTCCGGCGGCGGCGGTAGAAAAGAGGCGAAGGCCGTTTTTCCCCCTTTCTGTTTATGTGTCGTATGTATATGAATTTCTAGCCAATACTCTTCGTTTAATTAGCAGTGTATTTATTTATCGTGGTTAGAGTCCTCCGGATTCTCTGGCTATGACTGTGCTGGGCTTCAGATGCCATCAAAGCCTTCCCTGGGCCAGAGACATTAATCTCTTGGTTCCAGGGAAGGCAGACGATGAGATTCAATAAATTTCCAGGGGATTAAAAACGTGAGGATTGTGGTCATTCCCTCTAACCCCCTTTCAACTCCTGCTTATCCACACGATTCCCACCCTGCAATTTGGTTATGCCCCATTCGGACTAAAGCCTAAAAACCTTGATTCTCTGGGAATTCCAAATCCCCAAACTCCGTTCCTTAATCCATCCTACCCCCTAATAGCCTTCCCCATCAGCCAGCAAATACCCATTATAAACCAGCAATTAACCACCAAATCACTGCTGCATCCCCTGAGAACCCCAAAATCCTCAAATCTGAACCCATAAAACCCAAAAACAGAGCCCCGGGCTTCTCGGCGCCAGAACCTCCCGGCGCGGGGAGCAGCCCACGGCGCGGGGGTTCCCGCGCCGAGAACTACTCGCGCCGACTTCTCCAGCCAGCCAGGCCCCCTTCCGCGCCGAGAGCCTCCTTTCTTCCTGTTCTGCCCCCTTCCGCGCCGAGAACATCCCCCATTCCCCATTTAAAGCTATTCACTCAGGAATACCCATGGATCCTCACCAAGATCCCAGGAAATAAAATTAATAGGGGACACTTCCCCTACATCTCACTGTCCCGGGTTGGATATGCATGAATAAACCCCGTAGATTTAAAGGGCTGTGCCTATGCATTTGTCCTTATGATCGCCGAGGGACATATCAAGTGTCATCGTCACGATGACTACACCATTTCAGGAGTCCGGTACTCCCTTTTTTTGACTTTCACCCCGACTATTCGTGGGTGATAGTCTATCTCGCCTTTGGCATCGTCCAAAATAAGGGGAGATGCTGCCGGAATTATACCTCGATGCAATGAAACCCAAGTGAGCCAAGGGAGCGTCATTGATGCGTACCCCCTTCGGCTCCTATCCCATGGGGAAAATTAACCAGTCGGACCGCTAAAAGGGGCGATGCCCCGGCTGTTATTCAGAGTCTGTCCCGCCACTGCGTGGACAGTCTCCTATCTCTACCCGGCACAAGTCAATGCTGAGGGGAGATGCTGCCGGACCTATCTACTTTCAACTTATACAATTTCAATGCTGGAAATTAATGCCGAAGCAATTAAAACATAGTTGAACTTGAATAATTACTATCCACGATAACGTATTTATATGAACGCATACTACCGTGGTTTGCAATGATCATAGTCTACTTAATAAAAATATTATTGCAATGTTAACAAAGCTTAGTAATTAACATATATACACAGTAACGAAAACATATTTAGTTAAACAAATCTTAATACACTACTTCATGGAACTATATCAGCAGCCACCTGCTAACCCCTTATACACTTTAATATTAATGTCATTAACAATGACTAACATAATTAAGCTATTAACAGTAATAAAATGAAAGTACAGATTCATTCAAACACTTATAATACTCCCAACTAATGGTTTAACAATTAAACTATTAACAATTAATACCAAAACAACATTAATTTAACCTCATAGAGCAAGCACGCCTAAGGCTGGTATAAGAATTGTTATTTATACTATTTAAAGGAGTTTCTTTATATACTTGCTACAATCAACAATATAATAGACAAGATTTATCTTATTAAGTGAAGATAAAGTTTTCAAGACTTACATATTACATAAATGGGTTTAGATATATATAAACCCCCCCTTTTTTTTAAGTTCGCAGGGACGCCCCAATGAACAGTAACCCAATGCAGCTATCAATTCCATGCTAATATCTATTAACAGCAATTAAAATGATAGAATAAGATTCTTTGAATCATTTATGACACACCTAAACCATGGGTTAACGAATTAACTAATAATAACACTAGTAATAAATACCAGAAAATCAATTAAATGCCAACTGCAGAATTCTGGTCCGGAACGGGTTTTTTTTTTTTTTACCCTGTGATTAGCCTATTAAACACCCTGTTACCACTGCATGCACTTAAAGAACTACTAATACATCAATGCATATATTGAACAGATCGTTAATGTATACGTTTAATACTTTAATGCACACTTTTAACCTTGTTAGCAAGTTTAAACGGTTCATATTAAAATGCTGATATTATCACTTCTAAACCAACACTGCTACATGTTTAAATCCTTACAAATATATATATTGAATGTATATCCCTCACTGGTTATGCGCAGACAAGAGAAAGGGGGAAAGGGGTCGACCCCCTTGCATCCCCTCCATTCTTCCAGTTAATAACGATACTCTGTTTCAAAAATAGACTAACCGGAAGCAATCCAATCCCTTAAGCCCAATCATTTTGACAACCCCAGGTGCGTTATGGTCTGTGGAATTCGAGGTTCTGACATGTCAGAATCCTCGTTGACCGTGCCTGTCTCGAAGACCGGGTCAGTCGGTTTGCATAACGGATGTCTACCCATGCGTCATGCATTGGATGACGCACAGGTAGAGGGCCGTTATGGTTCCTGACTGTGGCTTTGACTGGGTTGAGGGGTGGCATAACGCGCCTCACCCAGCGCGTCGTGTGGCTATGACGGATGGCCCCTGGTCCGTTATACGCCTGTGGCCCGTGGCCACTTGTTTTGGTTTCTGGCGGGGCATAACGCATCTCTCCACGTGCGTCATGCCTGTATAACGTGCCGGAGTTGGTCCGTTATACTCTTGTTGGTCTGTGGAGCATAACGCGGTATTTGTGGTGCGTTATGTGGGTATAACGCCCCTGAGTAGGCGCGTTATATTGCTTTAATGTGCTTTTGGGTCTGTTATGCATAACGCCCCTCTAGAGGTGCGTTATGCTAGTATAACGCCCTTGTCCTGGCACGTTATATTCCTTGTTGTAGTTTTTCTGTCCGGTTGGCATAGCGCCCCTCCTGTGGTGCGTTATGGCCTTATAGCGCCCCTCTATAGGTGCGTTATAGTCCTATTGGCCGTATTGGCCGTTTGTTTGTGTGTCGTGTGTGTGTTTGTTCTAGGTCCCAGTTTAGGGCGGTGTTGTTTGTCGGTGGCTTGCCCGATTGATCGGTTAGGTGACTAGGTGTGGTCTTTTCTTAGACTGCGGTAGTACCATAACGATTTTATCTAGAAGATACCTCCGTTCTTGTCTCTGGTCGTGTAGCGACTATCTCTTGACTGTTGGGTTTTCCCCTAGCAGTTGACAGATAAGTTGCTCTGCCCAGATTGTTATCGTCCTCCGTCGCCTGTGTTTTTAGTGGTTCTGCTTGCTTGCGCTGCGGTGGCGGTGGATGTGTTAATGCGTCTGTCTGTGTTGTGTTTGGGTCCCATCAACCCAGGTTGGCCTAGCGGTTGATAGGAAGTCTTGTTGTTGTCTCGGTGGCTTTGTCTGATTCCAGACGTTGGTTCTGGACAATACGAGGTATCGCTTTACCTTGATCTGTGCGTCCAGTTGTGGTGAGGGCTCTTGGTGTTCCCTCAGGTCGCCGTGCTTTGGTTCTTGCGGAGCGTCATTTTCTTGACTTAGGATTAGACCGATTGGTGGCTTGTTCTGCCATGTGCGACGATCCTGACTCAGAGTCGTAGGACTCGAGGACCGAAACGACATCATCTGGTGGCGAACCACCCCTTGCTGGAAAGGCCTCCCTGTCTTCTTCGAAGGCGAGGTGATCTCGTACCAATCCGAGGTCGGGGCTGGTCCAGGTGTCCATTCTCCCTCGACTGTGCAGACTGCTTCCAGATCGTGCTACAGAGCGCTGGCCCGACGAACCCCGGCGGAATCAGCCTTGGTCTTCTTCTACAAACTTCTTCCTTGCTCGGTAGTCCTATCGGGTATATGTGGTATCTGGGTCGTCACAATATCTACACCATTCCCTCTATCTGCAACAATATGGGATATGAGCTTCAGAATGGACGTCTTATCCGCACACTCAAATCTTAGAAGGGAAAAGCACCAGTAGTGGATTCAGATCACAGTGATGATGATGAGCAAGACGAACCTGTACGAAGAACCCAAGTTACTCAGTCTACAACTTCTGCTGACACATCATTGCACACCAAGATTGACGCCTTAGGAAGTGATCTGAACAAGGTCAAGGAAACTGTGAATGGTCTTACCAAGGATGTTTTTGAGTTGAAGCTGTACCATGAAACCTATCTCCAGAGGTTCGCTGCTATGGCCAACTCCATTGACTCTTTGCACTCTGCCCTGCGGTTTCAATGCACAAAGATTGATGACCTTACGAATTATCTTTGTCATCCCCCCAAATCCCCAGCTTCTCCTTAATTCTCCTTGGCAAAATTCTTTTGATTAACTCCTTCTCCCCTCTCACTCCTTTTTGTTGATGCCAAAGGGGGAGATGTGTTATGTGTTAACTGTGGTTTGGAAGGTACTTTTGCTGAAAGTGATATGTTAAGTTTTTCTGCATGTGTTTTGTATGGAATGAACTTTATGTTTTGTTGAATGTGATTGGAATGAACTTTTACGAATGGGTCATGTTAGGAATGAACCTTAGTTGCTTGTTTTGTTGAATGTGTTGTGACAGGAACCTTGTGGTGGCTCAATTTCAATTCAAATTACATATGCCTTGTGGATATGCTTTGTGGTTCTTGTTTGCGGAATGGGATTGCATAGATATGCTTTGTTGCTTGGAAAGCACCTGGTGAATGAATGCACCTTGTAGTTTGAAATGTTTGAAACACATTCTTGTTGAATCAAAGCAATCCTTCTTATAATCTTTATTACTTTAATGCACATAGTATTTTGTCATCATCAAACAAGGAGAGATTATTGAACCTCGTGCATAACCTTACTTTAAGAAATTTTGATGATGATTAAATACCTTTGTCTGGGTTGAGGGGTTGGCATGACGCGCCTCACCCAGTGCGTTTTGTGGCTATGACGGACAGCCCTTGGTCCATTATGTGCCTGTAGCCTGTGGCTAGTCGTTTTGGAGTCTAGTTGGGTATAACGCATCTCTCCATGTGCGTTATGCTTGTGTGACGGGACGCATGTAGTCCGTTATATGTCGTGTTGGTCTGTGGAGCATAACGCTGCATCGTTAGCGCGTTATGTGGGTATAACGCCCCTGAGTAGGCGCGTTATATTGCTTGAGCGTGATTTTGAGTCTGTTGTGTATAACGCCCCTCTGGCAGTGCGTTATGTTTGTGTGACGCCCCTGTGCTGGTGCGTTATACGATTTGGTTGTGGTTTTTCTTTCTGGTTGGCATGGCGCCCCTCCATTGGTGCGTCTGTTTGTTCTAGGTCCCGGTTTAGGGCGGTGTTGTTTGTCGGTGGCTGCCCGGATTGGTCAGTTAGGTGACTGGGCATGGTCTTTTCCTAGACTGTGGTAGTACCCTAACGGTTTTATCTAGAAGCTACCACTGTCCTTGTCTCTGGTCCTGTAGCGGCTATCTCTTGACTGTTGGGTTTTCCCCTAGTGGTTGATTGATGAGTTACTCTGCCCAGATTGTTGTCATCCTCTGTCGCCTGTGTTTTTGGTGATTCTGCTTGCTTGTGCTGCGACAGCGGTGGATGTATTCATGTGTCTGTGTCGTGTCTGGTTCCCGTCAACCCAGGTTGGCCTAGTGGTCGATAGGAAGCCTTGTTGTGTCTCAGCGGCCTTGTCCAATTCGAGACGTTGGTTCTGGACATTTCGAGGCACTGTTCTACCTCAATCTGTGTGTCCATGTGGTGAGGGTTCTTAGTGTTCCCTCAGGTCTCCGTGTTTTGGTTCTCGCAGAGTGTCGTTTCTTCTGGCTTAGGATTAGACCGATTGGCGGCTCGTTCTGTCATGTGCGGCGATCCTGACTCGGAGTCGTAGGACTCGAGGACCATTGTGATTGTAGGTCTAGTTTGCCTTGTCCAGTGTGGTCGGCAGTATTCTGTACTACCCATGTGCGCGTAGTACTAGCTGTTGTACTTTGGCGCTTGTGCTTCGGAGTCTTCGCGTTTTGTGGCTCCTTTGTGGTTGGTGCCTTACGGCTCGCCTATGGCGTGACGGCTTTTACAGCGGGGCACTTCTTCCCTGAGACACGATTTTTAAGCTAGTTCCGTGGGCTCCTTCGACTACGCCGTAGCGTCCG
>JANBPO010006482.1:0-126312 GCA_024336825.1 Amorphophallus titanum
CTTATGCGCACTCTTATGAATGGTAAAGGAGTTAAATCCTAGTCAATTGTATAGCTCGCTTGGTTCTATATAAAGTTCCGTCGCGCCATGGGAAATCTTCCGCGCCCGGGGCGTGACATCAGGTCTTGCTGGTCGATTACCCTTGATAATTCTTCGACCTAGCCATGTTAAGTCGACCTAAAGGCCTCTAGACTGACCTAAGAGCTGTGGGCTGAACCCTAGTTCAGTTCCACCATGCCTCGGGCGGCCTAGGAGCCCATTTGGGTAGTCTTCTCTAGCCTAGTTTGCCCATTTATTAAATGGTCAAGAATGGCCCGTTTCAGATACTGAGCGGCCCATCGACGGACTGTTTAGTGATGGAGCGGCCTAATATCGACTGTGTATCGTTCATTGTGGGCTTCAATTCCTTTCGTTCTGAATGGCTGGTTATAGACCACTTGTATATGATAAGTGGCCCATGCCAAACCATTCCATATTTTGCACGGCACATAACGGACCGTTTACCTTTGGTACCGAGCTGAGTCTTCCTTTGGTCCAGTTCATCTACCACGGTCTAGTATAGACCGTGTATATCTTGAGCAGCCCCAGTCGGACCACGCAAATTCCAGAACTCGATTTTTGTGCTTTATTGTATGCTTTGATGGCAGAGTCGTTGCCGGCTTGTGCTATTAAAAACCTTGGATTATTCTGGTTATTCCAGGATAGCTTGATCAATGTATAGACATAACTTGGGATCTTGGATCCATCAAATCAATGCCAGCACATCATAAGGGCCCGGTCTAGTCCTATGAGAAGTGCCCAAAAAGTACAAGTATCCCGGGGAGTTGTAATAACATGGTGAGGTATTGCACCGAGTGCATGACTAGCGTGATGTCTATGACATTTCATCCACATGAATCATTTCATTCTTCTTCTCGATAGTTACAAGTTACTGAATTCATGTATGGAATGATCTACTTGATGTACTGGTTACATGCTTGATCGGCCAATTCCTAGTAATGCTATATCTCTATTTTCTTGGTTAGCACGTTATTATTATTATTCTTTTTTTATCGCATAACATTGATGTAACTGGATAATTACTTAAACATTGCCTGCTATTATGCTCACCCAGTTGTTTCCCCCCTTTTAGGTAGCTCCGGCGATGACTCTCAAACTGATGGGGACGGGCAGGAGTGAAGTCGTTGGAGCGAGCCAGCTAGGGAGCCTTACAGAGATGTCCTTAGATAGTTCAAGTCAATATAAGCGCATCACCATGGACCGTGGATGCGGCGGTCGATACACGGTCGCAAAGATGGACAACACCGTCTATTGGCTGGGGAATGACGGCATCTTCTACGTTCTTGCAGGTTACCAGCCGGTACGAATTTCGACGCGCCCCATTGAGCAGGCGATCATCGGGCTGGACTGGGACAAGGCGTTCGCGTTCGTATGGGAGAGCGCAGGGCACAAGGTGTGCTACTGGACGTTCCCGGATGGCCTGACATGGGGCTATGACGTGTCGTCGAAGCTTTGGCACCGTCGCGAGTCCTACGGCCTGACGCGCTGGCGCGTGTCGTCCATGGCGTTCTGGAATGGGCAATGGATCTGCGGCGACTTCCAGGGCCCGCAGCTTTGGACTGCGGACGCCAATTACATCTTGGAGGGTTCGGAGAAGTTCATTTCCGAGCGCACCACGGGCGTTCTCTCTGACGACCAAAGCCTGATGTTGGTTCCACGCCTTGAGCTTCTGGTGCAGGTCGGCCAGAAGGAAACGATTCCGGAAGGCGGCGAGCCGTCAGATGACCACCATTTCAGGATTCAATACTCCGACGATGGTGGAAACAACTTCGGTTACTGGGACGAGGAAAGCTTCGGCGCTGTGGGCGAGTACAACACGCGCGTCGTTTTCACTCGCCAAGGTTCCACGCGGAACCGCGTCTATCGGATACAGTGCTCCAGCCCGCGTAAACGTGATCTATTGGGCGCCGTCATTGCGGTTCAGGGAACGACAGGATGATCCGCCAGCTTGATTGGAAGGTGGATGTTTCTCCGATGCTTTCGGAGCTTTCTGCGCATCCTGAGTTGTGGAACGAATATAGCTTGCGGACGGATCGCTATAACACGCCTCACAGCGAGGTCTCTGACATTTGGGTGCGTTTCAACCCATGGTCAAACTTCGATGGTGACGGGATGAATTTCACGATGGGAGAGCATGAATCGGAATGGTATCCTGGCGTGACAAAGATCCCATCTGTCAAAGCTGCAGCGCATAGGCTTTGCGATCATGTCGGCGGGATGCGTCTTGGCGGCGTGCTGATTACGCGCATTCCTCCGGGCGGCGAGGTCAAACCACACATTGATAGTGGCTGGCACGCGGAGTATTACGAGAAATACGCCATTCAGTTGAAGGGCAACAAAGACCAAGGATTCTACTTTGAAGATGCAGAACTGCACCCAGAAGTGGGAGATGTCTACACCTTCGATAACTCCAAGTTGCATTGGGTCATCGTTGTCGTCTATTATTTCCTGCAACACCATGTTACCCTCATTTACAAAATTCTTGCTGTAATGGAAGAAATATGTTTTAAGAGGAATACACAAGTATAGGCTGTCTAAAACCAAAATGCAACCCCAAAACCTATACAAAAGAGCTCCATACAGAGAGTGGATCTGCCTGACCCCCCCCCAAAAGAATGACCGCCCATTCCCTTACTCTAGTACCAATAAAAGAAACAACAATATCGTTATCCCAAGACTCCCTCCTAAAAATCCAATTGTTATGTTCCCCCCACAGCGTCCACAGTGTGGCATGCACGAAGAGATGGTGAACATCACGAAACTGGGCGAGGCTGCTATTGGTCCTTCTAACGATCTCCCTCGACACCCCCTGTGAGTAGAAGCATCTTATAAACAAGTGGTCAAGAGACTCATCGTCCTCACAACAAAGATAGTAGGTCGATAAAACGTCCGAGAGGAAGCGATATAGCCTATCTCGTGTCAGTAATCTCCCATGAGAGACTCGCCATGCCAAAATCTTCACCTTCAAAGAGCTCTTCGTTCTCCAAACCTGATCATGAAAGCAGTGACGAGCACCTCAATCAGAGATAAACATTATATGCCGATTTGACTATAAATGAGCCTCCCACCTCCCATGCCAAAATCTTCATCTTCACTATCCCGAGGACGATAGGAGGAAAGAGAGAAGGCCCTGCAGGTGCTCCAACTCTTCCTGTCTGAGGTCCCATCTAAAAGCAAGTGCCCAAAAACCTCTTAGGAGGAGACTGTCACATGCATGAGAGACTACACCCAGGGGGTCTGAAGCTACCACAAAGAGACTACGAAACAAGGCCTCTAAGGAGAAGTCCCCACACCATCTGTCTTTCCATAAAAGACTATTAAGGCCATTTCCCAGACGGACTCAAACAACTAAGAGAAGAGCATCCCTGCAAGAAATGATATCCCGCCAAAGAGGAAAAATCGTATAGAAAGGGGGGTTCATATCCCAGACTCTCCTCCTCTCAAAGTAATGTTGCTTGATCAATTGTGCCCCAAACCCATCCTCTCCACAGGCCAACCTCCACAGTCACTTACACAAGAGTGCTATGTAGTTCGGAGCGTGAGGCGACTCATGCGACCCTCATGCCTCAAACGCCCAGGCGATAGCCTAGACGTTTGACGTGTTTTATTAAAAATATAGGGCCGGTACGGCGCCGGTCGTGACTGGTGGTGTCGGGGCGGTGGTAGCCGTAGAGCGTAGTCAATCAGCAGACAAGTCGACAAATTCCCCAACACTCGCAAATGCCAATGCCAATATCGAAAAATTTACCAGCAATAGCATGGTGACAGACAACATCAGGGCACATGAAGCCAAGATGAAGTCACACCGAGAAGAAGCAATTCCCTTGATCAGGGAGAATCTCATAACAATGATCCTCGGCCAGTGGGTAACAAGCCCACACGCTTCCGCTGCGCACTCTAACATGTACACAGGCATCATAAAAGACCTCGGTAATCGCATCTCAGCACACGTTCGGCGCCATCACAACTCATCAGAATCGCAATTAACATGCTACGAGTACTGATCCAGTGAACAACCGATCACAAGGAGCCTAAGGGCAAGGGAAAAGAGTGCCAGCCTCATCACAAAGCCCAAGGAAGAATGCTAATCTTAGCTTACCTTAACATCCTAAAATAATGAATGAGCCTTCTTAACGCATCGGCCACTGGATATGGCACGATGAACAAGGTACACTACGGCTCCTAACATAGAGATTAGGTCCAAAGCCAAGCAAGTATGGAGCAAAGAGCAGATCAGGCTCGGAATAAAACTATCCACACTTAAGCAGACACGGGACAAAAGCATCACTAAGACAGCAACCCCAAGGCTAACCTCGAAAAAGATTCCACCAAATGGGAGGAGAAACAATAAGCTCACTAACAAAAGCTCACCAGGAATGAAAAATTCTAGCTCACCTGAGCAACTTCTCAATCACGGAATCCAATCGAGCACTTCAATAGAAGCGAAACACATCAGGAGCTGAAACAGACTTAAGCTCGAGTGACCAAAATAATGTAAAAATGTGTACGATCATCACACTAACGCTAAAAGTCGACAGCAACCTGAGCAACTCACACGAAGACCTCGAACAATGTACCACAGATTCGAACCTTTTGGCGAACACTGCCAAGTACAATATGGTCGAGACAAACACCACGGCGAAACCAAGCAATATAGAATCACAAAACCTAATGCCAGCAAATTCCACCAGCCATCAGTTGGGTGACTGTACAGGACTTTTACGACTCTGGTAACTGTATATCTGAGATTTTCATGTACTTCACACAACAACAGCTCTGATATCACCTGTGACGACCCGCATCCCAGATACCAGATATACCCGATAGGACTATCGAATACACCTGATACCACTTGGAACCCATGAGGCCTCCCAAGAGCGGTAAAGCTCCGAAGGGAAAAAGGATTGTCGTGTAGTACATTGAAGCCACAGAGATATGACAGTAAGTAATTAAATTTTATTAGATCGGTTTGCTAAAGTAGCCAAAATAAAATTACTTTTTAATTAACAGTTTCAATTTAATAATTATATACCAGAGTCTAGTCCCAAAAATTAAATGCAAGTACAGTCGACAGAAAGGAAAAATGTACCCTAAGGTCGGGGGAAGCCCGACGCAGGTACTTCCCCCGACGCAGGTACCAGCTCTCCTCTACGAACTCATACACCAGGAACCGCAGAAGCAGAATGATGTCACCCACCTGAAAAGTAGGGGTGAGCCTCATGTCACTGGCTTAGTAGAGGTCACGTGGATCCCCACTGGAAAACACGCAGTAACACAGAACAAGTAAATCAGCAAGTAGTAAAGCAAGAAAACTACACTAGGAAGCTATAAAAGAAAAGGATGCAGGAGTAGGGAGCAGGTAAGGACGAGGGAAATAACCCGTACCAAACAAAGGGCTGCCGAACTAACCTTAGCCCTCGAAGCTACTCCAAACAACAACAGAAGGGTGAACTTTGAACTGGCGAAGTCAGAAGTTGTCGATCCGTCGAAGTTGTAAAAATAGGAAAGAAGGCCTAGCAAAGACCTTGACAGACACAGACCGAACACGACTAGAACGTTGTGCCCATGACACGACACTGACCTCGGGCAGAGCCACGAGAGGGCTAACCCGGACAGGTCATGATACTCGAGAAACATGAGAGTCACGTGAAAGTCACGTGTCACACGTCTGAAGTACTCCACTCACTAGAAAAATAGCCAGCTGCGTCCCCTGACGTCTTATGCTGCGCCTACAAGTATCTCGTCTACGCTGTCGCCTACCAGGGCACGACAGAGACTAAGACACCATGAAAACCAGAACAGAACTACAGTCACGAGTAACTAGATAGGGAGGCACCCACCGGCATCAGTCCAAGCCCCTGACCACGTGTGCACACACTGACTCATCGCCTAGAGCCAGGCCTCTAGCTAGTTTTCTCCCCCAGTGGGACGCTACTGCCAAGCGAGGGAGCCCACGGAAACTAGCTTAAAAATCATCTGAGTCGGGAACTGCCCCGCCACCACTACCAGGTGGGCCGACACTCGAGGTCGTCGGGCTACGACTAGTGGAGGATCATGAGACACTGACACTAAAACACAAGTGCTGGAGTATAGACAAGCTTAATCATGCACTGTCACCCGTACTACCAAGCACCATGGCAGCACAGGAAATTGTCGATAGACTCAGGACAAGACAACTAGACCTGCTAGCACAACGATCCTCGAGTCGCCAGACTCTAGGTAAAGATCATTGCTCATAGCGAAACAACCACCAATCGGTCTAATCCTAAGCCAGAGAAAATGACTCACCGTAGAAAATGACTCACGGAGACCTGAGGGAAACACCAAGACCCTCAGCACACCTAGATACGTAGAACGAGGTAAGACGATGCCTCCCTATATCCAGAACCATGTCTCGAACCAGACAGAACTACCGAGAGACACACAAGGTCACCTGTCAACCACTGGATCACACCGGGTTGACCAGAACCAGAAACGACACACACACAGACATAGAACAGAACAACAGCCATCACAGCCAATAACAAGACTGTAACGCACCACTATAGGCACGTTACCTGCTTTGATGCACCAGGGTAGGGCCGTCAGGGTGACCAGACCACAGCTCGGATGAAAGAGCATGTAACGAGCCTCTATAGGTGCGTTACACCAGCCTAACGCACTAGGACAGGTGCGTCAGGGCCAACAGACCCAAAACCACAAACATGGACCATGTAACGCACTAGGCTAGGGGCGTTACATGATGCGACGCACAAGGGGAGGTCCGTCAGAGCTAACCGACTGACCTGATCTTCGAGGCAGACACGATCGTCGAGGGACTAATAGCCACAATCTTCGAAAACCACAGCCCGTAATGCACCATCATAGGCGCGTCATAGCATGTGACGGTCCTCTGCTAGTCCGTCACACCAAGAGCGTAATGCACCACCCTAGGCGCGTTACAGACATGTGACAATCCTATACTGGTCTGTCACACCAACCCTACCTCGAAGAACATAAAATGACCAACGGATGTGGCGGTCTATCGTGGGGCCGTCACACAGTGTGACGGTCATTGGAATGACTGTTACACAAAACTGGCAAGCAAAATAGGGGAATGGCCGAATCGGCCCATTCCACGCCCCATTCACGCCGAAGCGCAGGGGAAACAAAGCCACACGATGATACAACACTCCAAACAGAAAATAATAGAACAAAACAAAGAAGAAAGGAAAAGAGGAGGGGCTCTCGTGGTCTGCTTCACCAACATCGGCTCCTTGCAGCCCACCCCCTAATGATGGCTCCCCAGCCTACTTTCCAGTTCTGGCCTCTATGGCTTGTTACTCGACTTTTGGCTCTCGTAGCCTGCTCCCTATGGCTCCCCAGCCTGCTTCCCAGTTCTGGCCTCTGTGGCCTGCTACCCGATCTTGGCTCTCGTAGCCTGCTCCTTTCGGCTCTTTGCAGCCCGCTGCCCGATCCTGGCTCTCGTAGCCTGCTCCTTTCGGCTCTTTGCAGCCCGTTGTCCGATCCTGGCTCTCGTAGTCTGCTCCCTTTGGCTCTCATAGCCTGCTCCTTTTGGCTCTCGCAGCCTGCTTCTCAGCTTTGGCCTCCATGGCCCGCTATCCGATGTTGGCCCCCGTGGCCTGCTCTCCCGAACCTCGGCTCTCGTAAGCCTACTTCCTTAACCTCGGCTCTCGAAGCCTACACACTTCACTTCAGCTCTTTATAGCATGCTTCCCGGACTCTGGCCTTCGTCGCCCGCTCCCCAATTGGGCTTTTGCAGCCCGCTCCTCGGCCTATGGCCCTCACGGCCCATTTCACAGCCTTGTCCTTATGGCCTACCCTTCAGACGTGGCCTTTATACCCGTCTCTCCCAAGAAAGAAGAAGAGAAAGAAGAGACGTGGGACGAACGTGGTTTCCGTACCCGTCTCCACACAAGAAAAAGAAGAGAAGAAAAACAAAGAAGAGACGTAAGACAGGCGTGCCTTCGCACCGGTCTCCCAAAAAAAAGAAATCATGAGGCAGACACGGTCTTTGCACCCGCCTCTCCCAAGCAGGAAAATGAAGGGAAGAAGAAACACTAGAGAAGAAGTTCGCTGGCAGGGCGTCATACTGCAGAAGAGAAGAGATTCACTGGCGGGGCGTTACACCGCAGAATTGAAGACATTCGCTGGCAGGGCGTCACACTGTAGAAGAGAAGAAATTCGCTGGCGGGACGTCACACCGCAGAAGAGACGTTCGCTGGCAGGGCGTTACGCTGCAGAAGAGAAAATACTCGCTGGCAGGGCGTCACACTGCAGAAGAGAAGAAATTCGCTGGCAGGGCGTCACACTGTAGAAGAGGAAACCTTCGCTGGCGGGGCGTCACACCGCAGAAGAGACGTTCGCTGGCAGGGCGTTACGCTGCAGAAGAGAAAATACTCGCTGGCAGGGCGTCACTCCATGCCCTCCAGGTCCGATGGCTCTCTGGATAAAATTTCTCTTGGCGTAGTGCCAACATGCTGGTCTGCTCTGCCCTCACTTGTTTGCTTCGCTCTGTTGGTGCTGTCCTTTTCAGGAAAGATTCTGTTTTGGTGATAGCGTCCTGCCGTGCTTCGAGAGTGGAGTGCCGCTTCTGAAGAACAGGCTCCAGATTCTCTCCACCCGCATCGCCATCCGCATGAGGCGGCGCAGAGTCCGAGTCCACCTTGGGGATGCTGCTTCTTCCATGGCGTGAGGCAGGCGGCGGGTTGCGCGCATGGGCCATGCATGTGGCCGGCGGGATCGATCCGCTCACAGATGCACACATCCGTGCGAGGGTGAGTTCCGAAGTAACACTAAAACGGCCCTGTTTGAATGAGTCCTAGTCCCCAGCAGTTAACTTGTTTTATTTACCCCATCTTATCGGAAGAGTTTGTTAGGCACGCGTACACGTTGTCACCCTAATTTTGTTTTCTTTAAATAAAATAAATTAAAGGCCAAATTGAGATGACTCCTGGAAGAAGACCACGAATTAGGGAAAGCACAAATTGAGGTACGCAGCTCTTGGAAGGAAGAAGAACACTGAAGCAAGCACAAATTAAGGTACGCACGCACGCACGCACACCTCTCCTCCTCTCAATCAAGGAGCTCTCCACCGCCGGTCATCTCTCTCTCTCTCCGGGCTTACTTTCTTGTGATGCCATTAATTCAGGGTTAGTAGCCTGCATTTTGTAGGATGAAGCAACCGGCCGCCGACGTCCAAACTCAGCAACGATGGCTATGGAGGTTTGCTTTGGTCGCGAACCTAGCTGTAATAGGCTGCCTGACGTTGTCTCTCTTCATAGTGCCCTTCCACCTATGGCCGGGGACGGGGCTCGATTTAACAGTCATGGCGGCCGCAATTTTCAACTTCTACTTGCTTCTATGCACCTCCTCGTGCATGCTGGTTACGCAGAGTGTCGACACATACCCCTTCCCCAACGATGACGCCAGCGACGTCACTGCTGATCAAGTGTGATGCATGTGGGGGCCGGGGAAGATGCAGACGACGCATGCAGAGAGAGGTACCACCAGTAATACACCAATGTGGCCTTGCCTTTCTTAATTGATCTCTCCGGGGGAGAGAAAGAGAGGGCGATCTTTTCTTTTTTTTCTTGAAGAAGTGTTTCTGTTCCCTCGCCACCTCCTCCTCTGTTGTTACGTTCGTGTCTGCCTGGTGATTCCTGGTTCTCCCCTGCCTGCCGGTGTCCTCCCCTACCCCCACCCATGGAACCCACCCCCTCGTCCCTGGCTCTCCCCTCCAATCGGAGTGCTACTGGACGGTGCCGGTGCCGGAGTGCGATGCCTGCAGGGGGGATGGTGCTGCTCTTCTATAGGGCCGACTCTGCCTTCCTCTGTGGCATTTGTGACACGTAGGTGCACGGGGCCAACCGCCTCGCCTCCCGCCACAAGCGGGTCTAGATGTGCGAGGTCTGCGAGCAGGTGCCTGTCGCCGTCACTTGCAAGGCCGACGTCGCCACCCTCTACGTTGCCTGCGACACCGACATCCACTCTGCCAACCCCCTCACTTGCTGCCATGAGCGTGAACCGGTTGTCCCCTTTTATGAGTCACGCTTTGGGGTCAAGCCTGGCAGCGCCGTGGAGTCCTTCCTCAAGCCCTTTGACGATGACGATGATGGAGGCGACGGCCACAGCAACGAGTCCGAGGTGGCGGAGGCGGCCTCCTGGCTGTTCCCGAACCCCAACTTTGGAGCCGTGAACGGCAACCACCATCCGAAGGTCCCAATGGAGACGTCGGAACTCAAGGACGTCGGGGACTACTTCTTCTTGGACGTGGACCCTTATCTTGACCTAGATTACGCCTCCTCCGACGACCTTGCCGTCCCCCGCCATGCGCCACAGGCTAGAGGATCCCGTGCCGCATCCGGTCGTAGGTGGGGAGTTTCTCCAGGGCGGTTCACCAGAGGCCGCCATCTTCGTGCCTCCACCGGACACCGTCACCAACTTCAAGCCCCTCTCCGATCCCAACGAGGACGGTGCCTCTGAGCTCCTCTTCCTCAACTCCCACTCCAAGTCTGAAATCCTCGACATGCTATGCAAGCACACCTACAACGACGAGCTCCAGCAGAGAGACAAAGAGAGAGAGAGAGAGAACACACAGAGAGAGAGAGTAACGGGAAAGAGAGAAATGAGGAGAGAGAGAGATATATAAAAAAAATTTCCTTCTCTTTTTTGTTTCCTCTCAACCGTAAGCTCCTATGTGTATATTTTTTTTTCTTTTTCTTTAACTTTTTTTCCCCATTATTAGCAACCTAGAGAGAGAAAGAGAGAGGAACGTCGGCGACGTCGGGGTTGTCGGAGACGCCGTATATTGGGCTCTGATACCAATTTGACGCGGCGGCGACGTGGGAATGGATCGACGGCACTCCGATATCACGAACGGGGACAGATAACTGCTATCTCACGTCCCGTAGTGCAGTGACACGGATCTAGAGGGGGGTGAATAGATCCCTCTATAAAAATTAAGTCCAATTAAAAACTTAGACGCTACAAGCCTCAAGCTTACCAAATGCTTATGAATGAAGATGTTCACACACGCAGTGAATAGAGCAACTCAACTAAACATGTGTATGATAAAATCCATAATTGATGAGAGGCACAATTATCAAACCAACCTGTGAATGGAGGTAGGAGATATGGAGCAATCACACAATCATTTACAAGGACACAATGATTTTTAGGTGGTTTGGGACCATGACGGACTCCCTACGTCAACCCCTCACCAACCTAGGTGAGGCTTCACTAACATGCTACGCGATATAGCAACACGGGGATGAACCCCAACACCACACACACTGCTTTCGCAGCAAACCACACACGAGGCCTAGCCTCAAGACGCTGCCATGCAATACACACATACACTAACACAGGGAGCTCACCCCGACACTCAGTCCTCACACAGAGATGCGGCTCCGTACACACACACTGATATTATGAGTTTAGAAGGATCAAATCAAATGATCAATGCAAGCTCAACATATGAACTAATCATATAGCAACTATGAAGAGGGATTTAAATAAAGTTTCACTATCTCTGTATGGATGAAGACCCTGGACAATCCTTCCATGAAGCTTTCATGGTGGGAAGATGATGTAGCTAGCTTCTACGTAGGCTAGACTTCCTCTTCTTTGCTTTCACTTCTTTCCTCTCATTCCCTGGATGAGGCTTATAGCAGGTTCACTAAGGAAAGGTGGACGACGCCATCTTCCCTATCTTTGATCTTCTTCAGCACCCCAGATGAGATTGAAGAAGTGCTACCACTGTGCTCACTAGTAGGTTCACTTCAAGATGCTAGACGAAAGCTTCCTCCTAACTTCAATAATCTTCAGCATGCCAGATGAGATTAAAGAAGTGCTACCATTGCGCTCACGAGCAGGTTCACTTCAAGATGCTGGACAAAGGCTTCTTCTTGTCTTCAACGATCTTAAGCATGCCAAGAGAGGAAGAGAAGCTACAATCGCCGTGCTCTTCCTATAAAAACCCCCAAAATCTGATATGAACATAAAACCCTTTCTCCTCATCACTAAAATAACCCTATCTTAATCCATATATAGCCCAATGGATGAAGGGCCACGTGGAGGGAACATTCTCCCTTGGACCAATCATGGAGGGGCACAAAAAGAGGGGAGCACATTTAGGGCATCGAGTCTCCTTGATCAGTGAAACGAGGTTCCTTCAAAGGAATCGCCGCCTTTACAGTCTTCTGAGACGAAATCAGCATCTGTGCATATGATCTTGTACGACTCTGAGGCTGCGAAGTTTGGAGCCGACCGGTGCCTGGGACATCCACCAAGGAAGAAGCTGGAGCCAGCGGCGGGGGTTCCCCCACCGCCACCTCCATGATCGGTGGAAGACTCTCAGAGATCTACTGGTTTTGGCCGGTGAGCGGCGCTCTTCCGCCAACCCTGACCTCTCTCTCCTCAGGGTGAAAATACACCTAGTGGCCAGCTACCTGATAAGGAAGCCTCCCGAGGTGAAGAAACATCCTTGGTCCCCCAAAATAGGGTGCCGAAGGCAATATCAGCATAAAACTTGAGTGACCCGATCCGAGCACACATTATGTTGGGAGGGTCCGTAAGAGGCCAAAAAGCTGCCCAATCAGTGTGAAATTACTTCGATGGATAGCCCACTCAATGAAGATACCCCACACGTCCATGGAACGGGCCTGTGACACAAATCGTAGTGCTGATGGTCAAATTAGGCTGAAACCCGAGTAATCCGACACGGGCTTGCACGTGTTGGAAACCACTGGGAACTGCAAACCAAAGTCTAGAGACTGTAAAATCTACATTCCTAAGACACCGCACCAAACCTAAAGCAATATCAGATATCAAGCCTTCGTCTCGGCCAGTTCAAGATTAACGGGACGACGAAGATGACAAATTTACCAAAATACCCTCAATACCTTAAGTGAATCGGTACAACCCTCCTTGATCAATGAGCCGGTGCGCCCTTTTGCTTCGCTTAGTGAACCGGCGTAGGCTTGGTGAATCGGCGCCCACTGTTCGGCTTGATGAACCGGTGCAGGAAGCTAGAATCGATGTGCTCCCTTCGCAGTGGGTGGGCCAGTGAACCAGCACCATGCCCTTATGTCCTATCGAAGCACTGATACCCTATTTTCCATATAAAAATCCCCCGTTCATGCGCCACAAGAAGAAGAGGGGAGACCAAGTTATCAAAGGCACAAAAGATAGAAGAGACCATCAGAACGAGGATGGTCCGAGAGTGGAAGAGAGCTTAGACAGTGTCATCCTTCTCCTACCGCAATATCGTGAGTGGAGTGACCCCTGTCCAATCCTTAGGTGGGTGACCTCTATAATAAGGCTCAGAAGGGCCGATATGTGTCTCTAGTCTTCCTTCTTCTGCGAAGTATTCCCCTTTTCCTTAGATGTAGCTTCAACAGACTCCCACCAGCAGCGGGCGTCTCTCTCTAACTGGAATGTAGCCAACAAGACCTTCTCCTGGTCTGTACATTGCATAACCCTAAATATCCGTTCGGTTTCCCTGAGCCAGTGCTCGGCATCATCTGGGTCTGTGGATCCCGTGAATTTAGGAGGATTCATACTCCTAAAACTTTGGTGAAGATTCCCTGCTCCCCGTTGTGCACCTCCTTGTGCGACTTGTTGTAATGCTCGGGTAAGGCCCTGAACGGTCCTCTGCATGTCGCACCATTGTGCACGTTCGGCGGCCATTGTCCTATAATAATTAAGCAACTATTAGATCGTGGTCATTTTCTAAGGACTTTATTAACTTATCCCTTTGGTTCTACCCAATCTCACCGGGAAAAAGGTTAAACCTATCTTTGGACTTGAGTTTCCTAGGAACTGAATATCGTAGGCTCTGATACCACAAAAGAACTGTCACGCCCCGAGCATGGAAGATTACCTGAAAATGACATGACGAGTCTATAATGTTCATGTCAAACAGAGCGTAGTGTATTCAACACACAGACAGAGTGCGCATATAACATTAAAACCCAATCCTTTATTTAATCATAGCCATATTTCTTCCCAAATAGTATGACGACTAAATAAGAAGAAATTACATCACTTGACCCAAAAAATAAAAAGAGTAGACAAGACTATAAGACTCTCGACACTTAGATGGCTCTAAGACTTCACTCGTGCTCATCCCCATCCGTG
Organism: Amorphophallus titanum; assembly: GCA_024336825.1. Lineage (NCBI taxonomy): Eukaryota > Viridiplantae > Streptophyta > Magnoliopsida > Alismatales > Araceae > Amorphophallus > Amorphophallus titanum. The sequence continues at coordinate 14,203 of JANBPO010006482.1, forward strand.
TTGGTTTCCTCGTTAGACTTACCTAAAAAAGAGGGGAAAAAACTTTATGAGCAAACGCTCAGTAGGGCTAAACCTCAAATACTAGCATTACTTTAAGTAGATTATCAATTATCATGAAATGTAATAAGCTATGCATGATCGCATGAAAATAACTCTATAGAGAGAACGTGTATAATCATAATCAAGAGATGATATCAATAGACATTTGATGAACAAGCATATCAAGCATGTATTCATGATAATATTGTCAAGACATTCAAGCAAGTAATATATCAAGTCATGAATTGGCTATCAATTTCAAGCAAGTAATATGTATATACCCTTTTGCGGGTCACGCAAATCATGTCATGTCAAGTCAAGTCATGTCGATTCAAGAACTCGTGGAATGTCTCAAGAAAATAAGTACTTTGGTGTAATGCCACACCTGATCATTACAACTCCCTCGGGCACAAGTACTTTCGGGCGCTCCTCCCAGGACCAGATCGGGCCCTGCCGGTGCAGTAGTCCTTCTTGAATCTTCGGCTGATAGGCCAGCCTCGAGACTTGAGCAGCTAGGTGGTCTGACTTGCGATACCTGAATACATCGGCCTGTCTAGCGCAGGCCCTGAATCTCTTAGCAATAGAGACAGCCTTCTCTGTCCTTCTTTCATCTTCCATTTGAAAATCTTCACCCCTTCTCCCAAGGTAAGTAACGGCAACAGCTTGACCCCTAGACTGGTAGCTTCTGCCCCCAGCCATGGGGTAAGTAGCAATAGCATCTCTTTCCTTCTTTTGACACTTCCTGCCCCCAGCCTTGGGGTGGACAACAGTAGTGCCTACTTCTCTCTTCTGACACTCTCGGCCCCTTGCTCTGGGGCGGACAACAACAACATTCTCTTCCTCCTGAGCTGAAGTCAGGCTTCGTGCCCTCTTCGGCACCCAGATTTGTTTAAATTTTACTGGCCTGGGTGCCAGCGGCTTCCTCACTTCGACCTCCCAGTTAACTTTTCTGGTGGCCAACACTTGGAATTTGTTGTTGGTCCGGACCGTCGGGATGATCCTGTCAGGTCGCACAGCTCTAGGGTGACCATTAAGGTTCACCCTGATACTCCCAAACATCATCGTCTTCCCAGAGATCGAAAGATGATGACCCATAGCAGCAAATCGACTCCTTCGGTTGTTCTTTCTTCCTTTGCTAGCAGGGGCAAGAGCAGTGTTCCTCCTATCCACGTGGTAGACAAAACAAGCGACGACCATAGGGGTAGTCCTCTTATTCAGGTTCTTCTTCCCGTTCTTAGGTAGAGTCTTTGCGGTAGCGCCCAGATCTTGGCTATCGACCTTCAGCAAGTTGACGAAGACGAGGCCCAAGCAGTTGGGTAATCCCACAGTTGGTGGCATCGATCCGAATGTCGTGGGTACCACCAGGTAGCCTGCTCAGACATGTGTGTCAATGACCTGCTGGCCGAAGTGGACCGAGACAAGTCCGTTCGTCATCTTGATTCCTGAAAATAAGATTAATGCACAATTAGAATTTTGAGAGAGGCCACCGGGCCTCTTGCTTTGGCGTAGAGATGAAGGGAGACTCTGTCCCACCGGGCGTGCCAGACTTGTCGAGACGGAAAATATGCTTTTCCTCTTTCATTTATTTTTATTTATTTGTTACAATTATTTGATTTGGTTGTTTATTAAGTGTGCCAGTCACTGTCGTGATAATTTATTGTGCGCTCGATCTGACTTGGTCAGTCGATTATAGGGGCATAAGCAAGCCCGTGCATACTTCATCTTGTCACACAAAGTCCATGCATTGTTTACACCCATTGCATTTAGAAGTCCGTGCATATTTTTCTCCAGCATACAAAGTCCATGCATGTGTTGGCCAGGATGAAAAACATAAGTCCGTGCATGTTTCTTTGGCTTTGTCAAAAACTGAGTTCGTGCACGTTTTGCATCTGCATGTTTAAGTCACCAAGTCTGTGCATCTAAGGTCCGTGCACATCTGCTTTGTACACTTAAAGTCCGTGCAGATCTAAGTCTGTGCACGTTTTGGTTTGACCACCAACCCCGTGCATGTTTTGGTTTGAACGAATTAAAGTCCGTGCAGATCAAAAAGTTCATGCACATTTTGTCCATAGCAAGTCCATGCACCTTTCTCACACAAAGTCTGTGCATGCTTTACTCTAAATAACAAAGTCCATGCAACTTCTAAGTCTGAGCAATTTTTTAGAGTCCATACAAGTTTTTGCCTTGAGCAAAACCAAGTCCGTGCAGCTCACGACAGCACAGCATAGCAAGTCCGTGCATAGCAAGTCTGTGCATAGCAAATCCGTGCATGTTTTGGATTCTTCAACAAAGTCTGTGCATAGTCAGTGCATATAGAAGGTCTGTGCCAAATCAAGTCCCTGCATAGAAAGTCCGTGCATAGCAAGTCTGTGCATGTTTTGGGTTCTTCACTAAAGTCTGTGCATAGTCAGTGCATATAGAAGGTCCGTGCCAAATCAAGTCCGTGCATACAAGGTTCGTGTAGTTTTCTTGCATCACTCATTTTCAAGTCCGTACACATCCTTCGTATGGCATATGAGGTTCAAGCACACACTGTAACAAACTCTGTACACATCTGCCTTAGCCTTTTAAAGTCCAAGCACACACTGTAGCAAACTATGTACACATCTACCTTAGCCTTTTCAAGTTTGAGCATACACTATAGCAAAGTCAGTGTATATCTAGTCTTAGTTAAGACTAAGGTCTGTGCTATGTCTGCTCTTCCACTTGGTTATAAACGGTGCTCTGTCTTTCGCAGGGATCAATCCAGTTCGCAGAAGGCTAGCTCGTGGATAAAGGAGGCGAATGATAAGCACGTGATCTGAGGAAAGGAACCTTCTATTCCCTAACACGTGGACCAATGAAACTTCAGTAGGGTTCTATTGCTTGATCCATACGAAGCTCCTGCTCGTATATAAAGAATCTCTACCCTTCAAAGAAGGGTGCTGGAGAGAGAGCTGCCGATGGTGACAAGGGTCGATAGGATGGCCGATCTCGCCGATGGTGACGAGGGCCGAAAAGGTAGCGACCGATCTTGCCGATGGTGACAAGGGTCGATAGGATGGCCGATCTCACCGATGGTGACGAGGGCCGAAAAGGTAGCGACCGATCTTACCGATGGTGACAAGGGTCGATAGGATGGCCAATCTCACCGATGGTGACGAGGGCCGAAAAGGTAGCGACCGATCTTGCCGATGGTGACAAGGGTCGATAGGATGGCCAATCTCGCCGATGGTGACGAAGGTCGAAAAGGTAGCGACCGATCTTGCCGATGGTGACAAGGGTCGATAGGATGGCCGATCTCGTCGATAGTGACGAGGGCCGAAAAGGTAGCGACCAATCTTGCCGATGGTGACAAGGGTCGATAGGATGGCCGATCTCGTCGATGGTGACGAGGGCCAAAAAGGTAGCGACCGATCTTACCGATGGTGACAAGGGTCGATAGGATGGCCGATCTCACCGATGGTGACGAGGGCCGAAAAGGTAGCGACCAATCTTGTCGATGGTGACAAGGGCCAAAAAGGTAGTGACCGATCTTGCCGATGGTGACAAGGGTCGAAAAGGATGGCCGATCTCGTCGATGGTGAGGAGGGCCGAAAAGATAGCGACCGATCTTACCGATGGTGACAAGGGCCAAAAAGGTTGGCGACCGATCTTGCCGATGGTGACAAGGGTCGAAAAGGATGGCCGATCTCGCCGATGGTGATGAGGGCCGAAAAGATAGCGATCGATCTTGTCGATGGTGACAAGGGCCGAAAAGGATGGCCGATCTCGTCGATGGTGATGAGGGCCGAAAAGATAGCGACCGATCTTGCCGATGGTAACAAGGGCCGAAAAGGTTGGCAACCGATCTTGCCGATGGTGACAAGGGTCGAAAAGGATGGCCGATCTTGCCGATGGTGACGAGGGCCGAAAAGATAGCGACCAATCTTACAGATGGTGACAAGGGCCGAAAAGGATGGCCGATCTCGCCGATGGTGACGAGGGCTGAAAAGATAGCGACCGATCTTACCGATGGTGACAAGGGCCGAAAAGGATGGCCGATCTCGCCGATGGTGACGAGGGCCGAAAAGGTAGCGACCGATCTTGCTGATGGTGACAATGGTCGAAAGGATAGCGACCGATCTTGCCGATGATGACAAGGGTCGAAAAGGTAAGAGAAGTGGAATGGTGAGCGAGGGTAACCTCGCTACTACATTGTCGTCTCGTCACGAACCGGAGGTAGGGTGACGATCCCTAGCTCATCGCCTTTCCATTCCCGCGGTTTGTAGGCCGAGGCGAGGCCGAGAAGGGGTTCTTTTGTGCCGGGAAGGGTTGAGCATGCACCGGGGAGAGTTCGCCCGATCTGTCATTTTAAGCCGCGATTCTGCATTTTGGGGGCGTAGAATCATGCTAGGGGACTTGGGGGTTCATTTCCCTTCATTTCCCCCTCCGTGGGGCTTGTATGAGGCCGAAACGGGTGATTCCGGTGAGGTTCACCATTTTCACACCGATGAGTCATGTGTGGTCGCACCAGGGACTGCACAACCCTTGTGCGGTCCTGTCTTGGCCGCCCATCGGCTCGGCATGCTGCGAGTTAGGCTCGGCGCGCAGCGGGGTTGAGCGGTCTATCGTGGGACCGCATGTCCCTTCGTGTGGCCCCAAGCTGACCGCCCATCTCTCGGAGTTTTGACTATTGTTTGTGACCGTTATGCAGTGCACTGAAGTGTGCGGCTGGGGTCTGGCCGCATGACCTTTCGTGCAGCCATGGTCTGGCCGCACGTCGTCCGCATGTGTGGCCTGTCCGTTACCCCACATCCCTTGAGCGGCCCAGGACCGACCGCTCATCCCGTGAGTTTCCGACCATTGTTTGTTACCGTTACGCAGTGTCTTGGGGTGAGCGGCCAGGGTCTAGCCGCATGTCCCCATGAGCGTCCATGGCCCGGCCGTTCATCTTCTAGTGTCGTTGGTACATGAGCGGCCCAGGTGGGACCGCCCATGCCTTGGAACGGCGGGATCCTAGCTGCCCTTCCCCTGAGCGGCTAGTGTCCGACCGTTCATGTTTCTTACTGCTGGGAGTGAGGGACGGCCAGGTTGGCCTGTCTTTCTCCCACGCGCGGCTACGAGTTAGCCGTGCATCCTTGAGTGGCCAATGATGGACCGTTCATCGTCTGAGACCTAGCCGGTGGTTTCTTCCGTGCCGATTCGAGTCCCGGGTGAGCAGACCTCGATCCACGTGCTGACCTGTGGTCTGACTGATGCTAGGCATCGTGTGGGGACCAGGTGTGGGGCGCCGTGGGGGTCCCGGGATGTGGCGTCTTCGGCTTACGTCACCGTGAATCGATGTTGTACGAGGAGCGATCCTTGTACTCGTTTACTTTCGGAGTCAATTTTCGTGACTTGAGAGTCTACCTTCCAGTGACCTGTCCACTAGTCGTAGCTTCCTGCGCACGCGGGTGCGGACCCAGGGTTGCCTCCACACCCTTCCCCTCCATTTCCCCTCCCGTTTACCTCATTTCCCACCTCCCATCCTCAACCTGCACTTCCTAGTTTGCAGGCAGCAGAGCACCAGTGACTTGTAGAGTCGACCATGACTTCATCCCAGCATTCCTAGGCACTCAAGAGGCACCATCGGAAGTGGCTCCTTGTCTTCTTCACAACGGCGGTGGTCCCGACCCTGTCTGAGTTCGTGCCTGCCAAGGAGAGCCGTTCTTCGCCGACTGCGCAGGATAGGTCCGATCAGCAATCTGAAGTGACTTCCAGAAGCTCCCACGGCCACAATCCAGTGATTCTTGAGGCGCCACTTGGTTGAGAGCTTCGGCGACAAGTCCTCTTCCATTACCAAGAAGCGGCACCCCGTTCGGCATCTGGATCAGTGATTTCCCTATTTTCTCCCTTGGGTGCACTGTTCTATCCACTCTGAGACTGAACAGACACCCTATCACTGTTTGGACTGCTCTGCTCTGCTCTTACCTCCTATGGTCTTACCGTGGTGTCGTTTTGAAGAGGACTTGACAACGATTCCAACAACTCCAGCCATGGTTGATTCAGAGTTCAGGAGCGCTCGTGGCGGCCTCAACTTCCTGCTACTGTGGTACTGTAGCAGACAGAACCAAGACCCAGGACCTTGTTTGTGGCTCTTCCCTGACTGGCACCGCCAACTTGGGAATTCCCCAAAAATTGAACGTCATCCTAATCCAGTGCCGAAGAGTTTTCCACTGGTCTCGTTTAAAATCGAGTTCGGGAGTGGTCACTGCGGCGCCGACAACGACCGCCTATCTCCTGTTCCAGAGTGCGGATAGAATCGACATCCTTCACTTAGTTTGCTTCTATTTCATTTTTTCCTCCCCGCCTGGTCGGCTGAGCATCCCTCCCTACGTGGAGGTACATTTTGGTTGTAATTCCACTCCCCACCCCTAGTCCAACCCCTTACAAGGGGCGTAATGCATGTATTAGCAGGTCATCGATCGAAGCTTCTCTGGCGCGACGCGCGGGTAAGCCCACGCTTCCTCGCTCACCCTCGTCTCTGACCGGGATCGGTGTCTTCACACTGATCAGGTGAGCCTCGGTTACCCTGTCGTGATGGTCTTTCCTTGCTGGTTTAGTATCACTGCTAGTGCCGTCGGGTGGTGAGTTGAGTGCCAGCTCTTGATATGCTTATATTTGAGTGACCACCGTGGATGAGTTGTGAGAGAGCCATTACATCCCATGCCCTCGGCGTGCTGGCTGCCCGTGAGAGTGGGCATCCCAGGACCCTTAGGGGTTCAACCACAAGCAAGACAAACCTCGGATCAGCAAGGTCCCACCTTAGACCCTTCCCACCATCACCGAGTTGCCTATGGGCATTAGTGTGCACTACGTGGGTGAGTCCGCTCGAGTGAAGTCACCGGTCTGTTGCATTGCTTGCTTGCTAGGTCCAAGGGGTCTTCGGTCTTGTGACTATCACCCCCAAGGTGGTGTCACATCACTGGCACCTCATCTTCAAGCTCGAGCACCTCGACCTCCTCATTCTGTTTAATGTGGGATTCATCAGGGATCTCCGATCCAGCTAGTAGCGACTGTGTGAATTGCTCTGTCAACAGATCCACCGCTACTTTAGTTTCAAGGGCCGAGTTAGTAGCTTCATCCCCCACAGATGGGTTTGCAGTCATGGAGGACTGGTGGCTGTTTACTGCTGAGCTGGAGTAGCATTGCAGCTTTGTAGCAGAAGGTACGAGTACTCCATCCCCTTGGATCACCATGTCCTCAGTGGAGGTAGCTTTTTCTTTTCTAGTAGCACATGCCTCTTGATTAGTTTCGACAGAAGCTCCCCCGACCGGTACATGAGGCGCTGACATCATCATCAGAGGGGGGCCACTAGAGGGAGACAACCCTATTTCTTCAACATCTTCGGCTTGGCTACTGCTGGCCATATCAAATTCGGCCTGAAGAGCCACTTCTTCGGGGAAGAATTGCTCCCAACACCGGTAGGGAGTTATGGTTTCTGATTCTAAGTCTCTTGGTTGAGCTGGTTCAGTGTGCTCAGCCTCTGCTGGGTACTCGTCGAAAGTTACCCCCAGTGAGTTGTTCTCAGTAGGATAGAAAGTAGAGATGGTGTCCACTTCATAGCGCCCGCTAGAATAGTATTCCTCAAGGGTGAAGCCCAACCCTGGGTGTTGAGAGAGACGTCTCAATTCTTTGTCGTTGCAGGGTACCACAGCTTCTAGAATGCTTCTTTCTTCTTACGGGGCTGGCCAGAGGGGATGTGTTGGTTTTGGAACATCCTGGCCATCCGATTTGTTGTAAATGCCAACCCCTGGACAAGAACTGATGGGTCTTCTATATCTTCAGGAAGATGACAATCGGCGTCCTCCCGTGCAGGGTGCTCCTCAGCCGTGTAAAACAAGCTGCTGGGGCCATCTATATGCGTCACCTCCTAAGCTTTGAAAGGTTCGATAGTAATGCTATCGAGTCCATGAATTGGCTTGGTAAGGCCTTCTGGGACCCTGATGTGGTCATGCTACCGATCGACCTTAACTTCATTGGCTTTGGGGTAGATGGTGAGAGGTGCTACTCTCCGAACGTCCCTGATGACGGTGATGTGTGAGACGGTCTTGGGATTAACATACCCGCGCGGCAGCGGTGGGAACCAATCATCACCGGAGTGCTTTTTGATGTACTGGCAGGGGTCTTGGCCTCAAAGGTCCTTTGCGACTGCTCAGCATATAGAGGAGCATCCTCCAGGTGACACTCGAACACTTCGAAAGGGTGAAGGTCAGCAAATATCCTTTCCTCCTTCCCTTTCAGGTTGTACTTGATGCACTGATGGAGCATGGGGGGCACCATCATGTTCTCATGCAGCCAGTGACGGCCAAGTAGCACCTTGTACGAGGTGCGGGAGTCGATGACATGAAATTGCACCTTTGTTGTGAGGTCTGCTAGTGTGCATGTGAACTCTGCTACCCCCAATGGCACTTCACACTTTTGGTTGAAGCCGGTGATACACATATCACCTACTTTGTCGAGGCGCACATTAAAGTAGTGCCTCTGATATATCCTGTAGGGCAGGATGTTGACAGCTGCTCCGGGATCGACCAAGATTCTGTTTAGCTCTCGACCATTCAGATGCCCTTTCATATACAGTGGCCTATTGTGGCTGAGAGTGGGGAGTAGCATGTCCTCCTGAGTGAAGGTCACGTTGGCCTCTGGCAGTGTCTCGGCCAGAGATGTTTCATATTGAGCAGGCATCTGTAGAGTGGTGATGATTGCCTATCAGGTCTCTTCACTCAAAGAAAGGATCTCCCAGATGGTGAACCTCACCGAGAGCTTCTTAAGTAGCTTCATTATTCTACTTCCAGCTCGGACGTTGGACAGCTTCATCTCTTCTACCCATCTAGGCTTGGAAGGATTTTGAACCGCGACCCCTGATGGACCTGCCTCATCGGGCTCTGATTCTGTGCCCTTCTGCTTGGTGTCATGCTCTTGCTGCCCTCATTCATATAAAATTTTAGTTTTTTCCCTCTAAACGACAAGATAAATTTCAAATTAACAGAGTAAAAAGTCTGCCTGCAATGAGAGAGAGAAAGAGAGGGGAAACTCGCAGGACCCGCACTCCGACCTTGGGTAATCCGAGTTCCTCCGCAACAGCGGGATTTGACCGGCACCTTCGATGAAACTAATCATCGACCGTCCAACCCATGAGTCCTCAGATTAATAGTTATAATATCCGTGATGTCACGCTCTCTCGCGACAACTCCCACGGTCCGGCCCGCTCTGCACGTGCCGGAGACCACGTGCTCCACAGCCGGCGCTGTCGCCACGTGCCTGACCCGCAGTGATCTTCGCCGTCGTATAAGTATGCCCCCATCTTCTGTGGGACTCTTCCCGCTATCTTCTCTCATCTCGCAGCACAGGAGACAGAGAGTGGAGAGAGAAGAGAACCAGGGAGGGGAGCCAGAAGAGGAATACCGAGGGGGAGGGGGAGGGGTCCAGCGATGGGGATGTCGAAGATTCTGCTGCTATTCCTGCTCTTCTCCCTCGCGCTTGTGGGGATCCGGGCGGACGACGGCGTCGTCGATGAGGAAGCCGTTATCGTCGACGACGGAGCGGAACCGGGGGCGCCGGAGGATCTGTCGCCGCTGAGGGCGGAATTGGAGCAGCTGAGGTCGAAGATCGTATCTCTAGGTCAGTTCAGTGTCCGAGTTCCTTGTGATCCCGTCTTTTTTTGGGTTGTTGTTGTTGGATTTGATTCGTTAGGGATTGCGGAGATGAAGCCTCGTTGTAAGAGTTCATGGACAACCGACTTAAAGATATAGCAATATCATCCATGTCAAACCATCGGTACCACTCACATTCTAGGTCATCAATTTTCCTTCTTTTGAGTGGCCTCAGGGACTCCAGGGCTTTATATGTAGCTAGGGGGGCCAGATGATGAGCAAACTGTCGGGCATGTACATCTTGATGATCTAACAAAGAAGTGATTATGGTAGTTTGCTCAGCTTCATTTTGTTGGACCGGACCTTTTACAAAGTGGGAATATAAAGTCCATGTGAGCGGCCTCTTGTTGGTTTTGAGAGTGGAGGTCATAGCCGCCCATGGCTGATCGCCAGTTTCATCAAGTTGTTCTTCTTTCGGCCCTTTATATCCCAAGCCACCTCGTGGGCTCATTTTGGAACTTCTGATGGGCTTTGTCCTGCCCTAAAGGTTGACACCCAACCCTTTGCCGGATTGATACCCGTTGAAGATTGGCAGACTGGGCTGCCTCTCCCTCTGAGGGGTGGTCATTGTTGACTTTTGATGAAGGTGATAGTGTCATGGACGCCTCACCGGACTCCCTTACAGAGTCACCAGTCTCGGGCTCAACTACAACTTGCCTGTGATGAGGAGGTAGCAGTCCTATGGCATTGACTGCAAAATAGACCTCGAAGTCCCTCTCCTGGTCGTAGCCAAGTCCCCGCGTGTCTTTACGGGAGAAGGGAGGCTGCCCACGGACCTGCGGAGGATTCCACAGTTGATGGAAGTACGCCGCTCGCGCGGGGTCCTGAGATTGCGGGATGTGCTACTTTTTGCACATTTCCTTGATGTGCTTCGGCATGTCATCCATCTCCTGGACTGGCTCTGGCACCACATCGGTGGGAATATCCCAGCCGAAATCATCTTCAGGAGGGCACGGTGGGACCAGGTCACCTTTGTAAAAGATGATCGGCTTGTCTCCCTTCCTGCCCTTGTTGTTTCTTCTCTTCAGCCGATAGGAGACTGTGAAGGTCTTCAACTGCTCCACCTCATGCTCTTCCCGTTGGGACGAGAGCTGGAGGCACTTGGGTGGTAAGGAGATACTCCCGTCAATGACCCGGGAGATGAGGTTGGCTTCGAAGTCAACGCTTCGCCTCTCCGGCTGAGTCAGCTTGGAGGCGGCCTGGAGGTTTAGCCTGTGCAATTTTACCATGTCTTGGTTGGCTATGAACAGCTGTCCCTCCTCAACTTCATAGTTCACATTTTGCTTCCCTTTGTCCTTTACAGGCTCAGGGATTGCTAGAGTAGGCTCCCCAAAATATAGGGAAGCATCAGCCAGATGGCATTCATTTGGGTGGAAAGGAGACTGATTTGCAAAGACCATGTGTTGCTCCCCTCCTTTGGCATATTTAATGCACTGGTGCAGAGTTGACGGGACGACCCAATTTTCACAGAGCCAGGGCCTCCCGAGCAGCACCTTATATGATGTGTCGGCGTTGATGATGTAAAACGTCGCTAGGGTCACAAACTCGCCCAAAGCCAGCTTAACTTCAACGCGACCTAGCGCCTCCTTGGAATCCTGATTGAATCCCGAGATCTTGACCGTGCTCACCTTCTGCAAGTAAGGAGCCAGATATAGAGACTTAAAAGTCTTCAGAGGCATGATGTTAATGGCTGCTCCAGCGTCAACCAAAATTCGATTTACATCATGTCCATTGATCGTCCCCCGCATATACAAGGGGCGATTGCCTGGGACTCGGGGTGCTGAAGACTGTACCGGGGAAGGAGGGGTTAAGGGTGTGCCGCTGGAGGAGGGGTTAAGGGTGTATCGGCCAGGGAGCTAGGGGTTGTACTGGGCTAGGCCTAGCTGGGGTGCACCGGTGAAGGAGGGGTCGAGTGTGCAGGCGAGGGACGCCAAGGAAGTGTGCCGGAGAGGGCAGGGTCTATGTTAGTCCGCGGTGAGGTCTGAGCTAGTGTGGGCAAGGGTCAGAGCTGGTTTGGGGTAGGGTCTAAGCTAGTTAGATGAGGTCTGTGCTAGTGTAGGGTCAAGGTCTGAGCTGGTGTGGGGTGAAGTCTGAGTTAGTCTGGGTAGGGTCTATGCTAGCTGGATGAGGTCTGTGCTAGTGTAGGGTCAAGGTTTGAGCTAGTGTAGGGTGGGGTCTGTGTTAGTTCGACGAGGTCTGTGCTAGTCTGTGCAGATGGGGCAAGGTCCGTGTAGGTTGAGGTGAAATCCGTGCAGGTTTCGAGCTTAAGGTCCATGTAGGCTGATCAAGGTCCGTGCATGCTTGGCAGAGTCTGTGCATAGGAGGGTTCCAGGTCCATGCAAGCCAGGGCAAAGTCGTGCATGTGCATGCAAGGTCAGTGCAAGGTCCGTACAAGGTTTGTGCAAGGTCCGTGCAGGCTGGGCGGTGTCTGTGCAGGTGGGGACTATGTATGGGCAAGGTCTGTGCAAGTTCAGGCGAAGTCCGCGTAGGTTTCAACTGGGCTGAACAAAGGTCGATGCACATGCACACGGGGCTAGATGAGGGTCGACGCACATGAGGGCCAGGTCAGTGCAAGTTGAGACCAAAACGCAACTGAGGTCGACGCTAGTTGGGTAGAGGTCATTGCACATCGAGGACGAGGTCGGTGTGTGCCGGGCGAGGCATGCCCGAGGCGTGCCGGGGAGGCATGGGGTTGGGTGTGCCTGCTAAGGCATGGCTGGGTGTGCTGGCCTGGGCTCTGGAGGGGTGTACCGGGTAGGCCTTATGTGACGACCCGGATCCCGAATACCAGATATACCTGATAGGACTATCGAATACACCTGATACCACTTGGAACCCGTGAGGCCTCCCAAGGGCGGTAAAGCCCCTAAACGGAAAAAGGATTGTCATGGGGTACATTGAACTGACAGATATAGCAGTAAGCAATAATATTTCATTAGATCGGGTTGCTAAAGTAGCAGAAATAAAATTACTTTTTAATTAACAGTTTAAATTTAACAATTATAGAGCCTGGCCACTTCTTCGGGGTCGATAGGTAGAGCCCCGTACCGACTAGAGAGTCATGCCATATTGTAGGTGAAAACTCTCCAATCCCTATTTCTTTTCACCATCCTCCTTGACGGCTTATTCGGGAACACCAGCCTGTCGAAGACCGACCGTTGAGGCGGCGCTTCCTCCCCCACAGGGGACTGGCATCGCTCCTCCAATCAGTTCGTTGATTCTACGCTGGCCACAGGTTGGATTTCTTCTTCCTCCCGAAAGGTGGAGGCCACTGCCCCTAGTAGTCTCTGAAGACCCATAGGGGTGCTACCCGGGCCTCTGAGGTAGTTTCTCATGGCCTGCTAGATCCCTTCCCACTCCTGGTCGGGGAGAGCGGCCGGTGGTTGTGTGTCGGTGGCGACATCAAGATAGGTGTAAGTCACGAATGTCGGGCGGTCAGCATGGTGGCGACGCCTGCGATGTTGGCGGCGGGCATTTTCGGGCAGCGTTGGTGCAACGACTGTCGGTTGGTGGGTCGTGGCTGTCACCTCCACCCTTTCATCTCTTCGCCCCTTTCTGTGGCAGGCGTAGCTGGGCCCCGCCTAGGCAGGTGCCATGGGTTGGGCTTCCTTGGGAACCCAAACTTGCTTCAGCTTTGTCGGCTTGTGAGCCAGCATGTCTTTTGGCGCTATGGCCGGAACGGCGGGCGCCATCTTTTCTTTCATCTTCTCCAGTCCTTGGAAGGAGTTACGGACTGGAATGGTCGGCACGATACAGTCCGGGATTACTTCAGACCTCTATCCATTCAGATGGACTCGGATGGTTCCGACAGTCATGGACTTGCCGGAGCTAGAGATTCGGCACCCCGTGGCAGCGCCAGCATAGTTCCTTCGGAGTCTCCTCCGATGGCATGCCGACCCCTGGTGTGATGGTCCGGCAGTCTGGTGCACATGGTGCACGTTGCAGCCCAACGTCCTTGGTGAGACGATGTTGTTGTTTTCGGCCATAGCTCGGCCGGTGGCAGCTTCAGCGACTCCCTGGGTGGGAGTGTTGGGCTCAGGCTCATCGGACGCCTCCACGTCCAAGATGTTAACGAAGGCTACCCCCAGGAAGTTAGGGAAGCCCACGACCGGAGGGAAGCTCCCGAAGCAGAGTGGGACGACGAGATAGCCTTCCCGGATGTGGCTCTCCACGACTTGCGGGCCAAAGGAGACCGCCATTCTCGAAGTTGAAATGTGATTTTCCTGCATTTGCAAAGATGAAACAATCAGCAAAGCATGATCAACTGCACTAAACAAGATGCAGCAAAGCACATATTAAAGCACGCTCAAACAGCACAGACTCATGGTTTTTGCTAACATCAAAGCACAGGATCATTATTGAATCATGGTAAGCATTATGACTCATAATATTTGCTATCATCAAAACACAGTTTGCTATCATCAAAACACAGGGACACAACTGGGAGGTTGTTCCCCGTATGTGTGCAGGCGTCACCCTGCGTGTTGTTGGAGCGTCGCTTCATGTTGGGGAGTTATCCCCGAGTGAAACCTCATGGGTTTGGTGAGGGATGGACGTAGGGAGTCCATCTTGGTCCCGAACAACCTTAAAAACCCTCGTGTCTTGTGATTTGCATTGTGTTTGTGTGTTTCACTGCTTAATCAACTTTCATGATCGAGTGAGCTCGGTGAGATTGAGAGAATTTACCTTACACTGCTTAGTTTATTGTCTTCAATCTCGTCAAAATTGTTAATTCTACTACATATTTTTTTTTAATTTGCCATATCGCGTGGGGGACAATTCAACCCCCCTTCCTATCCGCTCGCCTACCCGGGGCCAACACCAACTCACGCATAGTGAGAGTTCTGGGCATGCTTAACCTGCCTTTCTATACATCACCGTTTGATATCCCAAAAACTCAGATCATATAACAGACATATATTCCAATTTAGACATGCATTTAATGGACTGGGTAACCTGCGAGAACTGCATCAAAACAGACTTCATCGAGAAATCTCGAGCAACGTGACCCAGCTGATCACAGCGATAGCAGACTACCGGTAAGGAACATGGTACACTGGGATGGATGCCACGACACCTTAGACACGGTCTCAGCTGACTCACAAGAAACTCTCGACACTGCTGAAAAGGAGAAATAGACTGCTAAACAGAATCAGAGGACGCCAATTGCTGCTGCACAAAACCCAAAGATGCTTGACGGTTAAATTACTTCTTGGTCTTTCTAAACATCCGCCTCGAAGGGCCACTAGAAGTAGGCACGACAGACGAAACTTCAGGCGCTGACGGTTGAAAAGACTGCTGGAACGGTACAACCGACTGAGTAACACTGGATTGAGAAAACCCTGTAGACCTCACCAAATCAAGCTCAACCGCGACTGCTGCTTGATAAGCATCATCCATGACATTCACACGGGCAGCAAGCAGCGGCACTCTCAATTCGACTCTTAAACCACGGAGAAATTACTCGGTCTTTAAGGCTTCATCAGCAATAATTCTGCAACCCCCATGGGCACCTCGCACTTCTGGTTAAAGCCAGCAATCTTGACATTCTTCACTTCGACCAGGTGCATGTCAAAGTAGTGTTTCTCGTACTCCCAGTAGGGGAGTATATTGACTGCTGCTCCTGGGTCAATCAGGACCTTATTGATAGGCTGTCTATTCAGCTGCCCCTTCATGTAGAGCGGCCTATTATGAGTGCAGGTGGGCAAGAGCATGTCACCTTCTGTGAAGGCCATGGCCACCTCCGGGGGCATCTCTGCCAAACAGGGTTCAAGGTGAGCTGGCATCTGTAGTGCGGCAATGATGGCTTGCCGTGTTTCTTCATCCAGGGATAGCATCTCCCAGACAGTAAACCGGGTCAGGATTTTCTTGAGATGCCTGACTATTCGGTCGGCAACCCGAACCTTGAGCAGTTTCATTTCTTCGGCCTTGCCACGCCTGCCCCAAGCCTGGGCCTGGGGCACTAGGTCAGAAAGTGACTCTTCCGCTGGATCTGGTACAACTGCCTGAGCCTACAGAGGCTGCTGGCCCCCCTCCTTTTCCTTCATGAATTCGGCAAGGTTAGGGATGCCGTCAAACTCTTCTGCCAGCTGGGGCGGGACCGCGCCAGTAGAGCCGGAGGATTACTTGTGGGCGGAGCCGGGAGGCTGCTAGCTTTCTTGGTTGGCCATGGTCCTTGCGGGTGCACCTGCTTTTCTGTGCAGGCCTGAAGGAACTCGACGAAAGAGGGAGCGCCTTGGCTCTTCGGCTTCTCAGGATAGAGACACGATGGGGGGGATCTCCGTACCTTGAACCCTAGGTTCAGTGGCTTGGTATGGCTACTCGCCCCTTAGCATGATGTTGCGGTTGTCCTAAGGAGGGCGTCCCCATTTCTTCCATGACCGGGTAGCATGCTGAGAGGTGGATGCTTCAGCCTGGTTCACTTCCGATGGGTCACAGGCTGCCCTTCTTCTTCTTCCTCCAGAGAGAGGGTGGTGTTGAACAGCGCCGAGAGGGTGTTGCAGGCGACGATGACCTTTTTTTCTTCTTACCTCTGGATCTTCCCTTTTTCCTTTTCTTTCCCGCAACAGCCGGTAGCTACTCTTGAGGGAATTCAACCCACAAGGGAGGCTCTTGCTCTGCTTGGGCTTCTACTTCGGGGGTCAGCTCGAGGGATTCAAACTCCTCCCAGGGGACATATTCTTTCAGCTCAACAGGTCAGATCTCGGGCTGTTCATAATCTTCAAGCCCATCAATGGAGCAAGGGGAAGGGAGATGGGCCGGCTGCCCGATGTCTGCCCGACTGGGCAGAACCGACTTGGCTCGAGCAGTACGCAGCACACGGGGGTCAGAATGGGACGCCGCTGGCACCCAGATGAAGCTGGTGAAGTGTAGAAGAGCTCCTGGATGTTCGGCGTCGTTCTGAGGTTGTGAGGGGGCAGGGTCGGACACCGACGATGAGCTGCACGATTCTGTCCTGCAGGTCCGGTCTGCACAGTCAGTGTGCAGAGTGTGGTACGCTTTCAACCAAACTCTAAATGAGGCGGGACCTGTGTGGTTTGATAGATAACAAAAATACCTACGTGCCAGTCAAATTTGGTAGGCGTCTGAGTTCAGGGATGGCCGCAGTCGCCTCTGGACTGAGGCTCTGGTTTCTGGGCGAACAACCAGACACAGCTGGATTGATCACCTTGGTACGGGCAGCATCAGACACAGATCGTGACGAAACCACCTGGAGTGGTTTCAGGATGTCGAGACATCTGACTTTTGTGAAGATGACTTGGGCCAAAAATCAGCAGAGGAAGGCGTGCCGGGGCCGATGAGTCTGCTGCATGTTCTGGGCGGACTGGGTTGCACCAATCTGGCGTGGTCGAGGGACAAAGGTCTCTCCGGGGGGAGGCGATGTCGAAAGAAGGCGGGACCAACTCGGTGGGATAAAAGACAGAGAGGTCTACGTACCCTCAAGAGATGGCAGCCATTGGATCACTGAGCTGGGCGTGGTCACAGAAGTGGCAAGCCTCAGGTTCCTGGGCCAACAGCCAGGCAGGGAGGCGAAGGTCGTGGTGGAACTTTCTGCACCAAAGTCAGAAGGGGCGAAACCACCTAGGTTGGTTTCGAGTCATCGAGGGGCACAACTTTGGTGAAGACGCCTCGGGCCGAAAATGAACAGGTTGGGTGTGGTACGAACTGCAAGTTGGTGCACAGTCGGGGCAGACTGGGTTGCACCTAATCTGTGCAGTCGTGGGAGGACGAACGCCACGACCGGTGCCGACGTCAAAATGGGATGAAACCACCTCTGCTGTGAAGAGGACTCGGAGATGAATGAACCCACAGAAGGGGGCTCAGGCAGATTCATACAGTAGGCATCAGGGTAGCCTCTGCAAACTGAGCCTCAGGTTCTGCCTTGAAGCTGGGAACAGCAGAACAGGGTTTCTACTACGCCGGGAGGTGGACGATGTCGGGGGAACTCCGGTGCCACCGTGGACAAACTTGGGAGAGGATTGTTATTTTATGTGTCAACAACAACCAACACTGAGCTTCCACCAGCTCACACCTGGCAACCCGAACGCTTACAACACCACCAGACCAACCCTTGCCAGAAGACAACTTCCAACGAATCCCAGATCCAATCTAGGAAGAGGCACACCTTATGACCGGCCACCCAAGTTCTCGCTAGCACATGGCCCTCGCCATTCTCGAGCCACAACAACCAGCATCTTCTGTCTGTGAAAGACCATTCACCGGTCACCAGATACGCGTTAACGGGAAACCTCCACCGGTCCAGCGGGCATGATCCGAATCGCGACAGGCCATCCACTGACTTCCCATAGACCAACACTACATCTCAAGCCAAATCCCGCTCCGACACCGCATCCGATCCGATCTGAGCCTCACGCCAACTCTACACTCTCGGGAGAGCACGGCGAAACCAAATGGTAGGATCTCTCTTCGGTCCTCACGTCACTCGACTCAGACTTACGGGGAATCCTCCCTTGCTGGTTGCTGTCCAAGGATCACTATCCAACGTCAATGTCCCATCAAGGACCTCCACACACAGGCACCGTCCGACTACTATCCCATCGAATCTCATCTCATCTCCATCACTCTAAAAGGACACCTGTCAATCCCGATTCCGCTCTTGCCACAAAGCTACAGGACACTAACTTCTTACAATTCACGGCACACTTCTCCAGAATTGACAAATACTGCATGCTACCATATCAAGCTGGTCGATAATGCCGCAACCAATGCACACGGGTCCCTAGACAATACACATCTTATCATGGTCGACCACTCAGTCAGCCACACCAGCCGCTCACGGCCACCAACCGGGACCCATAATCTCTCAAAGATCAGTTCTCTAAAGCTCAATCTCATCCAAGGACACAACTTCCAACGCAAGAACAGGGTACTCGTGGCAACCTCGCCATCACATTCCCAAATTCTTAATCCAGCCAGTGCCACAAACCACAATACCTTGAGCAACGGCACGGTAAAAACATGTCTCACACAACTGAGACAATCTCACACCGAGGAACCAATCCTCTGATGCTCTACACATCCTCTACAACTCCGCAAGCTCCGATTCACAACACCTCGGAAAGCACAACACCAGCCACGAATTCTCACGAACACCTCCCAACCGGCACGCATCCTTTCAGAGCAGCACCAACACACCCTTACACATCACGGGATGGGCAACGCTTCTCACAAACGGCCATACACTTGCCACAACGGTCGAGAGGACATAGATAAGAGAGAGAGAGAGGGATGTGAGGAAGACTGCCATGGGAGGGAAGGGCTCGGGGGCCAGGCGGGCGATCTGGAGAGCCTGCCCGCATGCACGGACAGGGCCGGTGGTGATGGCTGTGGAGTGAAGGGTGGACAGCCCAGCTTGCTGAGGTGCTGGGATGATGGGAGGGGCAGTCGAGGGGTCCCTGGCGCTGCGGTGGTGGGATAAGGAGGGAGGACGGGTCCTGCAATGGTGGGAAGTGGCGGACGTGGGGTAGAGAGGGGGGGTGGAGCTGGTTCAAGGTGGTCTGGCTCTACATGGCGACGGTGTCGGACATGGAAGGAGGCCACGGTGGGATTGCAACGAGAGAGGGGGGCAGAGAATGGCTCGGCATGGCAGCGGAGTGGTCATCCTACTGTCGCATGGTGAAGGGGGACACGGGTGTAGCTGCCCTGCCCCTGGGGAAGGCTGAAGTCCGCCAGTGATGCCAGGACACTAGTCTTGCCACCAGGCAAGTTGCTCTGCAGACGATGAAGATGGTCGACTGCATCGGGAGTGGGCGGATGCAGTCGTTTTGGGACGAGGCAAGGGATGCCGCAGGCGATAGAGCCACGGTGGCCTTGTTTCGCGTCCACCGGTGGTGCAAGGTGGCAGTATCCATGGTGGCATCGTCAGAGAATGCACTGCGGACTGGCAAGGTCGGATTCTCGGAGACGAGCGTGGCGTGTAGGAGGGGGGGCGGACTTGCTCACCGCGCATGGAGGGAGGTGCCTCATGCTCATTGCGCTCGGAGGGGATGGAGGGGGTTGGCAGTGGTGGAGCTCCGGTGAGGCAGGACCCTTCGTACGTTGGCGCCATGCTCAGATGCCGCTGCAAGGCCAGTTGCTCGCCATGCTCAGACGCGGAGTGGTCACCATGCTCGGAGGGGGACCGGGTCTGTGGGCACTCGGAGCTGCTGTCGATGTCGCCGGCGTGCTCCCATGCACGGAAGCTTCATGGTTGGATGCAATGGCGTTCGAAGGTGCGAGCTTCTCCTTGCTGCTGCCGAGTTGGGTGGGGTTCGGCAGTGGGGAGCAGGGCTGAGTGCGGCGGTGGCGAAGAGGGGTGCAAGGCGTAGGGTATAGGGCGGTGGTGAGCTGGGTGTCTGAGACGATGGCTGCGTGCCGACGAGGGGGGGGGCTGATGCCTGGTGTTCTGCATGGTGCTTGGAGAGCTGTAGACGGGAGGTAGAAAGAGAGGGAAAGAGGGAGAGACTTGGACTTCACCGGTGGGAGGATCATTGTTGATCGGCTCCGCATTGACAGGGGTGGCACGCTCCTCGGTGGGAACTTCTTCCACTTCTGTGGACGTCTGAGGTCCGGCTGAAGTACCGATGTGGCCGACTGAAGCCAGTGGCGGAGGCGGGTGACGAGGCCTCCTAAGGTGAGATATAGGTAGGTTCAGATCGTCAGTCTGAATCTCAGGTTGGTGTTTGGCGATATAGCACGCGAACACCCTGGCTGCGTCATTGAGGAGCCAGACTGTCCTCCTTTTCTGGGAGTGCCTCTTAGGGCCGACAGGTGTCCCCAGCCTATCAAAGAATGAGGTATGCTGCGGAGGAGTCTCCATCGTGGTGTCTGCCTTAGGAGAGCTTGGGGCTAGATGTTTGTGGGACTCGGAATGAGCCCGTCTCCGTTTCTGCCTATCTGTGCGAGAGGCGATGAAGGGTTTGGCGCCTCCAGATGATGCAGCTGCGAGATCAGTCGCACCTTGCTTGGCGTGACGCCTTAGTGCCCGAAAGGGTTGCTAAGGCGTGCTTTTCGGATAGCTTGAGCTTCCTCCAGGGTGACCTAGATCCTTCTTAAGTCCGACTGCTGGTCTCCCTCGTCCTTGATCCTCCGATGGGACTTGGGAGCTTGAGTGCCAAATCGGCACTGGTGCTTTTGGGCCGTTGCTGAAGCGTCCGCCTACTTAAGTTCCGCATTGTCTTCCCACGTTCGATGCAGGAGGCTAAAATGGTTGGTGATAGGGACCGTAGGGGTGATCCATTCCGGAGGAATAATGGGTTCGCCCCCATCCTAGCAAATTTGTAAGTCTCCGACAAGAATGGTCTTGCCGGAGTTGCTAGTGGTAGCAACGGGTCGCTTGCCTTTACGGCTACGACGGTGCTTCTTCTGTGGAGCGGAAGATGACTCCGCTCTAAGGTGGTAGGCTGAGAAAACCCAGCCTGCGGGGGCTGGTAGCACAGGGCCATTCATCGAGAATACCCGGATAGGCCCCCAAGATGCGAAGTCTGTAGTGACGGCCGGTGGCTGGCTGGCTCGAGTGTAGGCTTTCGCCCGAGCCGACAGTAGTGTTGCAGATGCTCGCCGCGACGTGACCGCGCCCGATGTTGTCACTACAGGGGGTACTGGGATGCCGGTGACCGGAGGTGTAACGCCTGGTAATTTTGAAATATGAAGAAATATATTTAGGTTTTGAAAGGAAGAAAAAATTGATAATTACATATCCCTATAAAATGCAGCGGGGCGAGGAGACGCAGCGGCAGGGGGCCGATGCCCCTTCTTCTTCCAGACAGGCTCCAGCTGACCGAGTGGAGCAGGATGCCGAGCTGCGAGGCATGGCAGAGAGGGCCGAGGCGACAGAGGCAGCACTCGCCGAGAGGGTACACTCCTAAACCCTTCTTTGGTCAATTCATGATTATTATATGCTATTTATTGACCATTGCTATATGTATGCAGGCGATCGAGCTGACGATCCTCCGGGGCGAGCTAGAGGAGAGGAGCCGAGAGTTGGAGGAGGCGACGCGCCTGATCAGCGAGATGGAGCGCACTCGCCTGGGTGTCGTCGAGACAGGGGTACTCCGAGCCCGTGCAGCCGACGCGGACGCCTACTAGGCGGAGCTCGAGAGGACCCAGGCAGAGCTGGCGCGGACCCGGGGAGAGCTGGCACAGAGCAGAGCTGGCGGCCCGGACGTGGAGCGCTACCATGCCAAGGCAGAGCAGGCCCGACTTCAGGTTGCCCGCCTAGAGGGCATGGTGGAGGGGCTTCGCGAGGCGAGCCGGAGCCACGGCCACGGAGTCTCAGCTAGGACCTACCTCACGGGTTCCTCTGGTCTGCGGAGGAACGAGGAGGAGGAGAGGCGCCGTCGTCGAGACGAGGCCACATCATTGATGCCACCTCCGAAGAGGCATGAGGGCGAGAGTGAGAGCAGCCAGAGAGAGGGAGGGGCAGTCTTGAGTTTTCCTTTTTCTTTCGTTGCACCCTCTTGTACAGATTTGACATTGATATATAGTGATTTCTCTTTTTGTTACTTTTCTTTGTAAATGCATGAATGGAATGAAAAATACTAGCTGACAACTAACTTGAGGGCTACGAGAGACAAGAGTGGTCTTAGCGAGATGAGAGACGTCGACCTTGAGTGACGCGAGAGAGACAGAGAGCGACGCCGACTTGAGTGACGTAAGAGACAGAGAGTGACACCGACCTGAGTGACGCGAGAGACAGAGAGCGACGCCGACTTGTGTGACACGAGAGACAAGAGAGTGACGCCGACTTGTGTGACGCGAGAGACAGGAGAGCGACGATGACTTGAGTGACGCAAGAGAAGGAGAGGAAGGCACCACGGGGTATCGGGCGGTCTATAAAGGATCGCTTACTCAAGTAGATGGTCAATGACCGTCCACCCTATTATAAACGGTCACTATCGGACCGTTCTAGCATGGAGCGATCGAGACCTGACTGTGTCATAACTGGGCGGCACTTAGGCCGCCCCCTTCCATCTCCTTCCTCCACCAACCAGTGCGCCCCCCATCAACCCTAACCCTAGCCACCAGCCTCCCACGCCCCAGCCATCTCTCCCTCTGCAATCAGGTCCGCCCTCACCTGCTCCGTGCGTCCACGGCATCCCGGAGTCACCCCGTCATCGCTACGCCCTCCCGTGGATCGAGAAGACCACGCTGCTGCTCTCTGCAACCAACCTGCAGCAGAGGCTGAGATTGTAGAGACTACCCCAGTGTCCACGGTGCAAACCAGCTGAAGCTTTCTTCTGTGAAGTCATACGTTGTTGAGTCAGATTCGTTCCAGGAGTGATCCCGCGGAGATCCGACCTCAGCACCGTTCGCACCGCCCATTCTCGTGCAACTGCGCCAAACTCGGGTCTGAACCTGAGCACCATATGGTAGCAGCTCCACCGCCCGCCCCTGTGCGATTCAGCCAGAGCTCTCTTCACAAGAGTTCTGATCCTCCGAAGTGCCGACACACCAGATGTGGTCCTGCCTAGTTTTGATATCGTCTCCATCCAGGGCAGCCATTCTCCCTCAGTCGCGCCAGACCCGGAGTCCCCTGTTCGCCTAGGACAGGCTGCTGTCAAGTCGGCCCTGACAGCCCCTCTTCCTCTCCGTTTCAGGTTAGACACTCTTCAGAAAAGTTGCAGCTTTCGATGATACAGAACTAACACAAGTGGTCTTGTCCTGATCCAACATCAGCACTGGGAGTTCCCCCACAGCTACCTGCGACTGGTCCAGCTGTTCACCCAGAAACCTGATCCCGGCCGTTCCCATGACCACGTCCAGCGAGGTGATCAGATGGCTGCCATCTTCTGAGGATTCGTAGACCTCCCTGTCAGCAACTTCCACGACTTGGTCCCGTCATGATTGGAGTTCCACAGCGCCTGTACCGACCAACGCACCATGACTGCGCCAATCTATCCTGCACGGCAGAACTACATAGGCCCACAGCCGTGGCCACCGTCTCCATCCAACGACAGCAGCTCGGCGCCAGACCTTCAGGCATCCTTCCGCATCCCTCAACCTTTGTCCAGGAGTTGGCTGCACCTCAATCGGATGTCTGGGCTCGGCGTACCGTCGATAGCTGGTTTCCCCTCCCCGCGATCCCCCTTCCTGCGTGAGGGTAGTGCGTGTAATTGATTTCCCCCACCCCCGTGCAACCCCCCTCCCTGCGTGGAGCATAGTACATGTATTAGCAGGGATCTTCGCAAGCTTCATCCTAGTGTCATCCAGCCCCTTCCCCTCACTCCTACCCTCACATCCTATCACCCTGCCCTGCACCAGTTCACAGCTAGCAGCAAAGCTCCAAGTTGCATAGTCTTCCCCGGACGCATCGTGCATCTTCAGGTGGTATATCATACATTGCAGGAAAGCTCATCGAGTCAGCTTCGCAGGCGAGGTGCTCTCGCGTCCATTCGACATCAGGGCTGTCCGGGACAGTCGTTCTCCCTCGACTGCAGAAGATAGGTCCAGCCAGCGACCTGTGTGCCTTCCAGAAGTTGCTCCAGCCTCATCTCCCATCTTCTGATCAAGCCCCTTGGAGATTCCTTACTAGGGTCGTCCAGATTTCAGCCAAAGGTGGTCCCGTCCCATTTGGAGTTCCCCGTCGAGAGCACCGGCGTCGACAACCCACGCCTGTCCTACAGTCTAAGTCACCAGCAACCAGAACAAACAGCCCACCACAAGGAGTACCACGGTCTCGTCTGCCATCTTCAGCCTGAGCCCTCTAGAGGAGCTCATCAGAGGTTGGTCAGCTTTCAATAAAACTTGGTCTCACCTCTTTCTGATCTTCCCACTGGGAGATACACCCCCAACAAGCCTCCCTTGTCTGGCTGGCGTCTTGCACAACGCGACTTCACAAGAATCAGTGGTACCGGCGTCTCACACCTTAGAACGGGACCATTCCAGCTCTGAAAGATCCCTGGGATGGCCCTCTTCGTGAAGACTTTGGCCCCGTTGTGTCCCAACCTCAGATCGGATAGCTACACCATCGAAGAGTCGAGTCCAGAATTCTGTCCCAGCAACCAGCCCGACCTAGTCAACATCTAGGAGCCACCACGGGCGTGATCGGGTGATTCAGGAAGCACATTTTGGTTTGGGAGCACTAGATTGAGTCCTCTATTAGTGGGACTTGGTCCTGCCTTGATCTGATATTTCATCTGGGAGCACGGCCTCATCCGAGCCCTTTCTAGCCTGTAGCAGAGAAGCCCGGCGTAGTTTTACGGAATCTACCGTACCCGGTGCGTCCGAGATCAGAACGAGTCGGCGTTTCTTCCAGGAGTAAGCTAACACGTCAAGCTTTCCAATGCATCTAGTCCCGCCACCGTCGGACATCCCAAGAAGGTTCTATGTTCTCGAAAAGGCCGCTGGTCACAGAAGATAGAAACAGCAACCTGAAGGCGAAGTTAGGAGTCGGTTGGCTCCCGACCACCTCCGTTCCCCACCCCGCCTGGCCGGCCCGTCTAAACACTACCTTCCCCACTCCGTAACACTTCCGCAAGGGGTTTACCCCGACCAGCTTTACCCCTCAACCTGGCCCGCCTGAACCCCTCCTGACCCTTCATATTCCACTATAAAACCCCCCTTTGGGTGCCATCAAAAAAGAACGATCAAGCATCAAGGAGCTCAGCCCCGTACTACAAAGGCACGCTAAGGAGATTTGTGTGTGTTTGCTAGGCTTGCACTAAGGGCATGCCACATGGTCATCCCTCACATGACGTCTAGCCCAAACACCCATCTCCAGGAGATTTGTGTGTGCGTTTGCTAGGCTCACACCGAGGGCATGCCGCATGAGCATCCCTCGTACGACGTCTAGCCCAAACACCCACCTCCAAAAAGGTGGACCCCAGTTGTGATGAACGTATGTCATCTCGATAATCGTGCATGACCCCTGATCTCGCTTGGTGGAACCACTCTGTTCGGGCCCTGCCTCTGTACTCGTGCATGACCTTGATGTCGCTTGGTGAAAGCACTATGCACGAGCCTTGTCTCAGAAATCCTGTGCCTCCAGACATTACTCGACATGGATGGCCCACTTGGCCCCACCTCGATGTTCGTGCATGACCTGATGCCACTTCATGAGAGCGCCCTGCCCAGTCCCTGCCTCAACAATCACGCACTATCCAACGTTGCTCGATCAAGGCACCCTGCCTCATCTCTACCTCGGCATTTGTGCCCGACATAGTCGTTGAGTGATGGGAGCCCCCTACCCAGTCTTTGCCTCAATGATCAAGGACCATCAGATAGGGCTCAATCGAAGCACCCAGCCTGCCTCTCTACCTCGATAAGTGTGCCCTCCATGCTATTACCCAGACAATAGGCATACTTCACAAGTCTCGGTGGAAGATGAAGCGCCATGCCCCTGCCTCCATCAACGGGCCCCGAGCACGTGGATCAAGGTCCAATGGTGCCCATCAACTACGGTCACAATGGTGCACCCGGCACCCGACTGTCAGCCATTCCAGTCACAATGGTGCCCCCGGCACCCGATTGTCAAGCATTCCAATCACAACGGTGCCCCCGGCACCCGACTGCCAGCCACTTCAGTCATAACGGTGCCCCCAGCATCCAACTGCCAACCACTTCGGTGCCCCCGGCATCCGACTGCCAGCCACTCCAGTCACAACGGTGCCCCCGACACCCCACTGTCATCAACTACAGTCACAACGGTGCCCCCGGCACCCGACTGTCAAGCATTCCAGGAAGGCGTGTTTTGATATTTTCAAAAGAAGGAATATTTTATTTCCTAAAAATAAGCCCAGGAAGTAACGCCTTGTCTGAAGGCGTGTTCCAAGAAACGCCTCTTTGTCAGGTCGTCAATTCGCTAAGTCACGCCCTGTGCGAAGGCGTGTCTTCATTTCAGAGTCCTGCAGATTTCTACCTTTCCTCGGAAGATTATTGCTTTGCTTGGGACTTTCTTCCCTTGATCCTTTCCAGAAATCCACTCCCATTGGACTCTTCCTTTGATTTAATCCTTTCCCCAAGATAACTACTGCCGTAGTTAATCTTCTTCCTTTAATCTGCACGTCTCTTTTCTATAAAAGAGGTTCCTGTCCATCGTTCAAAGGTTGGATGCAATATACGACGAGGGGCTTTCTTGCTGCTGCGTTCTTGCCGTTCTTCCTGTTGCTGTCCCTGCTGTGTTCCTTTCTACGTCCTGCTGCTTCAGCTTGCGCTACTGCATCCGTTCCTCTGCTTCCTGCCGCATCGTGCTGCTCTCCATCCTATTGCTGTTCCTGCGTCTTCATCCATCCTGTTGCTGTTCCCCTTCCCACGTGCTGTTCTACGTCCTGTTCTTCCTGCATCTTCCTCTGCATCCGGTTGCCCTTTACTGTTACAGGAACAGCAGGGCCTTTTTTTAGTTTGGTTTGAGCTAGTTGAGTTGCATCCATAGATCGTCACATTATTTGCATTTTGTCTTTGTCACAGCATACGTATTCCATCCTTTGCTTATATTAAATTAGGGGTTTTCACAAAAAATACAAAAATGTGCGCATGTTTAAGTCTGGTTATGGTGATGATTTATTTCTTTTGAATTAAATACTACGCAGCACTAACTTTGGCCTGTCTCTCTTTTGTTTACTCGTTTTTGTCAGGTAATCACAATCAAAGAAAACCCTTCTTATCGGCCGGCCGGTTCAAGAAGGAGGAAATACCCACCTTTTCCCGCACTTCCCGCATCAACAGGTAAGCGATCATCTCCCCATAATTTTGAGGCCTTCGGGTCTCTGGCGATCACCTTTCCATGTTAGCACCGCGTGCTTGATTTGCTTATTTATTTGTTATCTTCATCTCCTCCGCAAAGTAGATTTTTTTTATTTATTCACGGAATCTACAAATTGGCGATCACGGTGGGACTTCCACTGTCTTCTTTGATTGATTACCACTCCTTTTGGCACCCTCGAGTGCCCTTTCCCTTTGACACCCTCGCGTGTCCTTTCCCCTGAGAATGCATACTTAGACAATATCAAAAAATTCAGATGCTCAGACTGAGGAAGTGTATGATTATGTAAATGCCTTAAGGTATGGATTTTATGCACAGACTTGATGACCTGAATCTACATGTGCATCGACCCTGGTTTCTTCATGTGCACAGACTTGGATGCATCATATGCACAGACCTATATGTGCACAGACTCTACATATGCACAGACATGTATATGCACAGACTCTATGGTTGTGTAGACCTTAGACTCTATACATGCATAGACCAAGTACAGTATGCTAGAGCATATGTATCGACCTTATGGTGTATGCTACAATACGTGCATCGACCTGTGGGCCATGCTGCAAAACATGCATCGACCTGAAGTGCATAACACAAGTATGAGCATCGACCTTATGGAATGAGTATACGGATGTGCATCGACCTTTCCTTACACAAGATGCAATGTGCATCGACCTTGCCTTACACAAGGTACAATGTGCATCGACCTTGCTTTGCACAAGGTACAATGTGCATTGACCTTGCTTTACGCAAGATGTAATGTGTATCAACCTGAATGACTTAATGCAAGAACATGCATCGACCTTATTTTTTAACGTAGTCTAAGGATGCATCAACCTGTGTGGATGAAGTTAAATGCATGCATCGACCTAACACACTTAATATGAGAATGTGCACTGACTTGTAATACTTAAGCCTAGAATGTGCATTGACCTATCATACTTGATGCAAAGATGTGCATCGACCTTATGTGAACAAAGTGTGAATGTGCATCGACCTGTCTAGCTCAAATACGAACATGCATCGACCTATGTTCTGACACTTAGTCAAATAAGTGGTTTGTTCAATGAGAAAGGTCCTTATGCAGTTCAGTCTTAACATGATTCATAGAGTGTCGTCATCAAAACCAGGGTTCCAACAATCTCCCCTTTTTTGATGATGACAACTATGAGTCATGTATGTGTTTGCCCATAATGAAATTGGTGCATTTATTCACACATTCAATCATTGATCCATAGACACATTCATTCATTCAAGATATCATTTATTTCAGACAAGAGTGTGTACATGTCAAACCAACATTTTCATTTTCATTCATTGAACCAAAACAATACAAGACTAATTATGCAGACATTACAAAACAAAACAAATGCACAACTAACTAAAATGCTCTAACAGACACTGTGTACATTAAGAAAAAGAAATGTTGTTTGTCTTCAAAACAACACACAATGCAACATCTCTAACTGTTGCTTTGTTGTTCGAGTGAGATCGGAAAGATCAAGAGAACCGTTTATATCTCACGTCTAATCTGGGTATCATTGTGTTCAATTAAGAAAGTTTTTAAATTTCACCATCTCGACAAGGGGACAATTCAACCCCCCTTCTTGTCCGCCATCTCTCTCTGGGCCAACAGACTGTCATCCTCAAGGAAAACGAAACAGAGAGTTGCAACCCGTGCTAAGGGTAGAAGAATACTTATGGTCAGTTAGATGTAGAAGGGAGTTAGCAGGTTAACATTCCAAGAGTTAGCATGTTAGCATACGGGGATTAGCAGGCTAGCATTAAAACATTAGCAGGTTAGTATTCGGGGTTGATGAGTCAATATACAAGCTACGAAAATTGTAAGGGGCAAATCCTCAAACAACCATTGGGCAATATAAAGGGAGATGATCATGCCAAAAGACCCTGCACCCAGGTTATGGGGACGGCCATGTTCTCTCTAGTTCATGGCGATGAACGGACGAACTATAGAAGGGCAGTCCCAGGGGTTGCCAGAAATGCACATACGCGGGTGCCTCTAGAGATGAGACCACGATAAACATGAGGAAGCTTGATACAGCCATTCCATTGGAAAGAAACCCCGGGGAAGGGGGGTGTAACATTGATGTTGCCCTGGTGAGGATCAGGGCATATTCGGCATCGACAAGAAAAGAAAAAAAGTGGTAACACACAGAGAGTACACAGAGAGAATACCGTAATGGGAGAAGAAGCTCATACACACTTCGATAATATCACCCAGGCCCGAAGGCCATCACATTGCTCAGGGAGTAAGCGAGATGCTATACATATAGAGGCGCGACCTGGCGTTGTCGCACAGGGGGAGCCGGCCGATTAAGTTCTTACATATGAAATGGAAGGGGATATAGGGAAAACAAGAGACTAGGAAGACTCAACAAAAAGGAAACGTGGGCTCATATCATCGCCCATCTAGTTACAGACATTCATAGAGGCATTGAGAAGAGGAGGGTAGCAGGAGATGGTTGGAGGGAATCATCGGAACCCACTTAAACCCTTGACTGTGAAAAATAGAGTATCGGTCTCGCACGGGCCTTCCCCTCTCTATTGAAGAATGGCGGACGGTGGCTCGGGAGACCTCTCTTACCCCTTTCTTCCTCTTCAAGCTTTCTCTTTGGCCTTTTCTCTCTTTGCCCGCGTGAGATTTCTCCTCCTCTCTGTGAGTTTTTCTTCTCAGGCGGGTGGCCGTCGGATAAAGCTAAAGGGGGTTGGCTCTGGCGAAAACTCGAAAGGGCGGTAGAGCCGATAACGAGAAAATACATCTCCTCCCACTAGTCAGGGTGGCCTCCCACCCACTCTTCAATAGGTCATGGGCCTTGCCAGTTATTAGCATTTGATCGTTCCACATTCATAGATCATTAACCCTAAACTTTTGAGTAGAACTCCCATATCACCCTGCTTAGCTCATTCTATTTTCGACCCTCGCTCTGTTACGATGGGCCGACAAGTTCCAACGTCCATGCGACACCCATGTCACCATCCTAGTAAGCTCTGTTGTATGGGAATGGCTGATCTGGAGAGGAGGGGTGAATAGATCTACCCCTCTTTTTCTAGATACAAATAGATTGCAGCGGAATAAGAAAAGCTAGTACGTAATGCAAGAACCTAAAACACAAGATGCAAGGATAAGGATGAGCAACGTGCCTAAACAAGCATCTAGCGTAAGGGAATCACACAACCAAACCACTTGGACAAGGATTTTAAGGTGGTTCGGACTCAAACCCGAGTCCTACGTCCACCCCTCACTCAAACCAAGTGAGGCTTCCCTAGTGTCGCAACACTAGCAAATGGTTACACAGCTTAACTAGGGACACGCCCCAAACCATAGAACAGAGAACACCCTCTATCTATCTTCCTGTACACAAACTGACAGGGACGGTTCACTATAGACCGGAGGACCCTCCGTCTATCTTCTTACATACACCGATAGGGACAGTTCAAGGTTTCTTTAAACAGGATCAAACAAAAGAATAGAATGATGAAAACTCAGACAGGGAGAGTGATGTTCAATGCTAAATGTAAAAGTCCTTGTCTAAGATGAGGAGAGCTTGAGTTACTGCGTGAAAGTCTATTGCTTCTTTGACGATAGCTTTTTCTTTACAAAGCAACGAGCAGGAGGAAGAGAGTTGCAGTTCACCCTTTTATCTTCAGGTGATGGTCTTGTGCTCTTCTCTTCTTCTTCTTCTTCTTCTTCTTCTTCTTCACCAACTTGCTCACACTCCCGCTGGCTCCTTTAAGAGTTCTTCTTTTCTACAAGGATGCGCGCACAACAAAAACCTCTATAGTAGCTTCCTCTTGTCCAGCTTTTTCTCTTTTTATCTGCTATCTCCCTTATCTCTTTCCTTTTTATGCTGCGGACACCAGCCACTTGTTACAACACTTTTCATGGATGTACGAGCCTAGAGGAGGAGATTTTCCCTCCAAAAGTCACTTCACTGCTGCGAGAGAGAGCGAGCCATCCCGTGACCCGACCCGGGCACGAGGTTGAGAGTTGACCACCCTAGCTTATTACCGGTTTCTCAACCGTGCACGTCCGAACGCTTCCCTCGCTAGGGACGAAATCGAGCTTGCTAGAGTCCTAGGTGTCCATTCCAACTCAACGTCGAGTCTTTGTCTCGTCCCGCATCACCGAGCTACACGAGGTATCATCCTATCTGTCCCGTCCGTGTCTTGGAGCTGCCGACGATCCAATCCCACGTCTCTGCCGCGTCACCTTTCACTCGGTTCACAGTCCAAATGGACCCCGGTCGATGCGTGGGAGGTACCGACGGGATGGGCTCGACGCGAGGATCGCGTCAGTACCCTTCATCCCTCGGATCGTGGAGCGTGGAGACACGTGCGAGCGGAAGGACGGCGTGACCCCCGTCGCCCGATCTGCACCGATTCGCGGTCTTCGCCGCACAAGAGGTAGGGGAACGGACTCCTTGTCTCGCCAGAAATTCGTTGACGCCACATGCGTCACCATCTGTCGCCATCTTCATTATTTTTCGTGCAAATCTAGATTTGGGTGATTTTGGGCCAATTTCTCATTTTGCATTTCTCTCTTGATTTTTGGTCCAGACGGTCGCTGATCGAAGTAAGGGAGGTACCGTTGGATTGGTCACGTCGCGATGATCGCGTTGACGTCCATTTTCCCTCGATCCGCAGAGCGTGGAGCTGAGTCGGGTCGGGAGGTGCCGCGTCACCCTCTCCTCGGATCGACATCGAATCATCGGTTTCGTCGTAGTCCAGGTAGGGGGATGGATTCCTTGCCTCGTTAGGACACCGCCGGTACCACTTGCACCGTGGTTCGACGCCCTTTGCCTCATTTTTCGTGCATGTTCCCGCTTAGTTCATTTTTAGTCTTTAAATGCTTGAAATCATCTCCATGGGCATCGTCTTTCAATTCTAGTGGCATGCTTAGGTGTTGAATGATGGTTTGGCATGGTAGGATAGTTTAGATTTATGTTTCCCCGTGTCCCCCGTCAATTTCGGTCGATCAGGAGGGCGTTTCGATTCCGAGCTCCGGAGTCTCGAAACCCAGGTGACACAATGCGCCTACCCCAGTGCGTTATAGTCCATTGGCGCGCCTGTAGAGGTGCGTTATATCCCCTTGTGGCAGACTCCTCTAGGTCCATTATTTTCCGTTAACGCCTCAGTATGGGTGCGTTATATCATGCATGAAACTATGGAACTTCTTCCTCTTCCTCTTCCTTTCATTCCTCATTTCTATTGCTCAGCTCCCACCCTTGGGTGGTGTATCTTCCTTCGTCCAATCTTACTTCGATCATCTTCTCATCTCTTTTTGGGTTCGCAAACCCCCATTCTTCTTTCTCCCCTCATCCGAAACCTCTGGATTTCCTATTTTCTCATGATTTTAGGCCTCGGCCTATGTCATCCTTTCATCCCACTTTCGGGACTTCTTCTGATCCTTTTCCCCCGGTATCTTTGGGTTCTACTTCTCATTCTCTTTCCCCGACCCTGGCTGGTGTTTATGATTCTTTTTCCATGACCTTGTTGGGAGTCTATGCATCTTCTTCCCCGCCTCTGGTGGGTGATCACTATTCCTTTTCTCCGACCACGTCGGATGATTCACCTTCTCCTCTTTCCATCCTCTCCTCCTCACCCTTTCAGGGTCTTCGCCCTTTCTCTTACTATTTTCGAGACTTTAGCCCACCTTGATCTCAACTGATCTGGTTTATTCTATATTCGGTTCCTTGTTATCAGGGCTTCTATGTCTTAACGAGGGAGTTCTAGCCCTCGCCTCTCTTCCTTTGTATCCCTTCTTCATCTAGTATGATGTCTGTCACTCCTCTGTGTCGAGAAATCCAATCCTTTGCTCTCCTTTCATCCTTTATTCTGGCAAGCAAGGAAGACAAAGCTCACGCTCCTCAAAGCTCGATGATCGAAATTACTTCAAGATGCCAGTTTCCACGCCGTAGATTTGCAAAGGTATATTTATTTTGTGCAAGAACATGTTATCATTGCTATTACTCTATTATTACTGCATGCGCTTATAAGTGCTGGTTCCTCGATATGAATGAGCGACTTTAGGCTTTAGTTAGTTCGCATAGTCAATGAGTCACTTCTGCAGTATCTTAGGTTGGTGATAACTTAGTGCTGGGAGTCCAGTTCCTTCCCCGATCGTTAAGGGTGACCTTTTAGCATGGGTTTTACACACACTACATGGCAAGCCATAGCTGATCTCCTCTCGAGCACACCGTTGCTACTTTGGCCATATCTGGGTATGCACAAAGGTCTTTTCTCTTCTTTGCTCGGTCGAGTGCAGGGGCAAGAGATTGATGGATCAGATGACCAACCTAGGTACTCCCCAATATGGGAGAAGTCTCAAATAGGGGCAATCTTGACCCTCAAAAGAATGAGCTTTCATGATTTATCTAGCCAATAAGGGCTGTTATCTAATCAAAATCAATGAATTAGTCATTTGTTTATTTAACAGTGGACAATCAGGAATCTGGTGTTCTTGACTCCCACATCGGAGGCATGTGCCCAGTAACGACCCAAGATGTGGATACCGGGAGGAAGAACTAGCTAGAGGGCCTGACGTAGAGCAGCCAGTCAGTGTGTGCACACGTGGTCGGGGACTTCAGATGTGTGTTGACAAGCACGTCCTGACTAGACCCATGTCAGTGTTACTTGTGTGTGTGTCTCAGTTTTTGCCTGGGGCGAGTAGGGAGACACTGTAGCTCGGTGTAAGTCGTCAGGGGACGCATCCGACTGTGCGTCCAGTGGGCAGGAACTCTTGTCACGTGAGTCGTGACTCTTCTGTTTCCAGGTTCCGTTTTCCATCTGCGAGACGTAGATTCTGGACCATTCCAACATATTTTTTCGAGGTGGTGGCCAGAGGTGCTGGTAGGGATTATCGAGGCCTCACCGGGCCAGTGCGGGACTGTGTGGTCCCAGTTGGTCGTGCCTGTGTAGGTAGGCGTCTGCGGTAGGGTTGCCGTGAGTGTTTCCTCGGTAGGACTGGTGTTAGAGTGGTCTGGTTCCCGATTGTGAGAACGAGATTTTCCCTTTTTGTTGCCGGTAGGAGTAGCCTTACTGCCATGAGTTATTGGCTTCCGTGGTTTAGTACGACTGTCCCCTTCATCGTCGTTGTACTCCTCCCATCGTTGTTGTTGGTTAGCTAGCATAGCTTTCCTTTTCACCGTTATTTTCTCGGTTGGGATTTCGTAGGACCCCTACTGAGTCTTTGTTTGGAGACTCATCCCTGCTTTTCAGGTGTGGTGATTCTTCCTCGAGGTTCGAGGGTGTTACGTAGAGGTCCCTAGCAGCCAGCTCGCGGGGCCGAGTGTTCACTTGGCATGTGTTACATTTTACTACTTTAGACCATACTTTCTGTTGGACTGGACTCTGTTGTAGTTAGATTATTTGTTTCTGTTAATTGTTGAATTATCCTACTTTATTTCCTATTTCTTTGTACCTTCACACTTCTTTTTAACCCTTCTGAGCCCTCCGGCTCATTGGCGGTAGGCCAGGATTTGAATGGTATTGGGCTCCTCCTAGTATCCGGATCTTCGATCGTTACAGATGGTATCAGAGCGTGGTTGTGGACGTACATAGGAATTCAAGATATTACAGTGATCAGAGTCCATAAGATCCAGTACAGTCGGTAGCTGGCTTAGGATTTTGTGTATGTTTTTTGCTTTGTTTCTCGCGTTGACCGAGCGGAGCGGGACGCTGAGCTACGGAGCATGGTGGAGAGGGCCGAGGCAGCAGAGGCAGCACTCGCCGAGAGGGTACACTCTTAAAACTCTTCCTTGGTTGATTCATGCTTATTATATGCTGTTTACTGACCATGGCTACATGCATGCAGGCGATCGAGCTGACGATCCTCCGGGGCGAGCTGGAGGAGAGGAGCCGGGAGTTAGAGGAGGCGGCATGCCTTATCAGCGAGATGGAGCGCACTCGCCTGGGTGTCGTCGAGGCAGGGGTACTTCGTGCCCGTGCAGCTAACGCGGATGCCTACCAGGCGGAGCTTGAGAGGACCCACGCAGAGCTGGCGCGGACCCGAGGAGAGCTGGCACAGAGTAGAGCTGGCGGCCCCGATGTGGAGCGCTACCGTGCTGAGGCAGAGCAGGCCCGTCTCCAGGTTGCCCGCCTAGAGGCTATGGTGGAGGGGCTTGCCGGAGCCGCAGTCGAGCAACTCAGAGTGGCAGCCACGGCCACGGAGTCTCGGCCAGGACCTACCTCACCGGTTCCTCTGGTCTGCAGAGGAATGAGGAGGAGGAGCAGCGCCGTCGTCAGTGAGACGAGGCCACGTCATCGATGCCTCCTCCGAAGAGGCATGAGGGCGAGGGTAAGAGTAGCCAGAGAGGGGGAGAGGGGCAGTCTTGAGTTTTCTTTTGTTGCACCCTCTTGTACAGATTTGACATAGATATACAGTGAGTTCTCTTTTGTTATTTTTCTTGTAAATGCATTAATGGAATGAGAAATACAAACTAATCGACGACTGACTCGAGAGCTATGAGAGACGAGAGTGGTCTTAGCGAGGTGAGAGACGTCGACCTGAGTGACGCGAGAGACGGAGGGATAAACGTCAACTTGAGTGACGTGAGAGAGGGAGAGAGACGCCGATTTGAGTGACGCAAGAGAGAGAGGGAGAGAGAGAGACGCCGACTGGAGTGACGCGAGGGAGATAGGGAGCGATGCCGACTTGAGCGACGCGAGAGAGATAGGGAGCGACGCCGACTTGAGCGACGCGAGAGAGACAGGGAGTGACG
Source organism: Amorphophallus titanum (assembly GCA_024336825.1). Classification (NCBI taxonomy): domain Eukaryota; kingdom Viridiplantae; phylum Streptophyta; class Magnoliopsida; order Alismatales; family Araceae; genus Amorphophallus; species Amorphophallus titanum. Next base: position 50,340 of record JANBPO010006482.1, read on the forward strand.
CCGACTTGAGTGACACAAGAGAGACAGAGATGAAGGCACCACGAGGTATTGGACGGTCTATAAAAGACCGCTTACTTGAAATAGACGGTCAATGACCATCCACTCAGTATGACACAGTCATGAAGGAACCGTCCAAACATTGAGCGGTCCATGTAGGACCGTTCAGAAAATAGGGCGGTCCAAGGCTTTGACCAGGACACTCCTCCAGAAGAAGAAGATTGGCGTGAGCCCATCATCAAATTCAAGAGGGGATGGCTCCCCCCTGACCGGGCTCAAAGGGTCCGACTGCTCTGCCGGGCAATGTCATATGACTTGATTGGTGACTCCCTGTACCGACTTGTCCACGAGAAGGATAAGTCCATTCTCTTGAGAAGCGTCTCCCTAGTAGAGGCTCGAGCCATCATGCGCGAGGTCCATTCTGGGCTGTGCGGCACACATCAGGCTAGGGACAGAATGAAGCATAACATCAAGCTCAAAGGCTTCTATTGGCCTACCATGCACGCGGACTACGTCCAGTATGCTCGCACATGCCATCAATGCCAAGCTTTTGGCCCAGTACCCAGAAGGTCTCCTAACCCACTGCACCGTACAGCCACTACCTGGCCATTTGTCGAGTTGGGTATGGACATCGCGGGGCCTTTCCCGCCATTTTTCAAAGGCCACAAGTACATTCTGGCCACCATCGACTACTTCTCTCGTTGGGCAGAAGCCTTCCCCCTACGGGAAGTCACTGGCGAGCTGGTCGCCAGATTTGTCTGACATAACATCATCTACTGATTCGACACTCCCAGTTGCATAGTCTCCGACAATGGGACGCCATTCAAGAGCAAGGCCGTGTACCAGTTGGCAGCCAAGTTCCACATCGACTGGAGAACTTCTTCGATCTATAATCCATAGGCCAACGATTTGGCCGAGGCCTTCAACAAGACTCTCTATAAGCTCCTGGCTAAGATTGTTAGCCATCGAAAATGACTGGGGCGAAAAGGTCTTCGAGGCATTATGGGCCTACCAGACGATCTACAAAACCCCCACAGGATGTTCGCCGTTCTCCCTCATCTACGGAGCGAAAGACATCATCCCCTTCAAAATTCAGTTAGCATCCTACCGCGTAGTAGTACACACTGGCTTGGCCAGCCCTGATGAAAGTGAATACCAAAGAAGGCTGAAAGAGCTTGTTGATCTAGAAGGCAAATGGCTCGAAGCCTACAAACACATGCAGATATTATTGTAAACCTTGTTTTGATGTTTTGATGATGGCCAACAATCTTAGTCTACTGATGGCCAACACTAATGCCTTGTTCTGAACCCCGTGCCCTTAGCTTTATAGAGTCAGAGCTTTCCTTTAGAAAGTCCGTGCATGGTCAGTGTACATTGTGCATGACTTGTTCAAGTCCGTGCATATGTAATGTCCGTGCATATTTCTCTCTCTTTCTCTCATTCTCTCTTCCTCACTCTCTCTCTTCTCACACTCTCCCTTTCTCTCCCTCTCTTCTCCGGCAGCCGACGGAGGTGGACGGGGGTGAGGCGGTGAGGTTCGTAGGGCGAGGGATGGTGGGGACTAGTTGAGGGAGGAGACGGCGGCGTGTGGCGAGCTCAGTCGCGGGTGCGGGTGCCCGACGAGGGTTTCGCAGGCGTTTCACTATGGATCGGCATCCTCGACACGCAGAATCTTCGGTGGAGGTTGGGGAATGGTTTCCTAACCCATGTACTTTCATTCCCCGCATTTTATAGGCCGAGACAAGGTCGAGAGTGGGTTTATTTCATGCCAGGGTCAAAATCAAATGTTTGGGGCGAGTGGCGATTTTTGGCCGATTCGAGGCCCGATCGTGGTTTGAGTTGAGTTTTTGGGTTGTGGGAATGTCTGGGGATGAATTCCCTTTGTTTTCCCCTTCACCTAGGGATGAATGGGGCCCAGAACTGAGCACACGGCGGAGCTCAGCCCGTCCGTGGGTAGACGCAAGAGGCGGCCACCTTTGTGGCCGTCTGTGCCCTAGTCTGGGCGGCCATGACCCTGGCTGCCCAGGTCACTGGGCGGCCAAAGGTCTGGCCGCCCAGGGGAGTTGAGCGGCCAGCTCTCTGGCCGCCCTCTGCAAGGCCCTAGACTGGGCAGCCAGCTCAATGGCCACCCAGCCCAGCCTGTCTCCGGGCCCTCGTGTTTCGCGTGCCTTTGCCCCGAGGTGTCCGTATGCGATACGGATGTGTGGGAGAGGCATCCTAGTGATTCTTCGTGATCCCGGAGGTACCGTGTTACCTCGATTTGCACATAGTGTGTTTGGAGGGTCCGGGTGATCCTGTGTGTCCCGAGTTTCTGTAGTTCACCTGAACAAGCTGTTGTGACTCAGTATGTGTGCGGAGGGCCTTCCCCGCACGATGTGAGTTTCTCCGAAAAGTGGTTTCCGCATGGGCCAAGCGTATGACCTTGAACTGTGAGTTCAGTCAACCAGCGTGGGGCTGGAGGTTTTTCGTGTGTCTCGTGGATGAGAGATCTACGCGACGACTGGTGAGCTATCTTGGGAATCGTGTCACTGTGGTTTCAGACCTATGGATTAGGCTAGATCGACGGCATTGTGCCATTATGCCCAATAGCCTTGACCCGAGTCTCGTGACTCAAGGACCGTTAAGTTTAGTAGGTCTAGTGGGCTGTCCAGAGTCTGGTGGCTTCGATCCAGCGATGACGTTGATGTGTACCCCGCAGGGGGTGTTGTCAATCTCTTCTGGAGTGCCTCGGTCTTCCTTGTGCCTGGCGATGAACCGGGATAGGTGTCCCTGGCGGTGAGGCACTCGATCTCATCCTAAAGCTGGCGGCAATCACCGGTATGAAGCCCGTGATCGCTATGGAATAGGTAGTGCTTGCTGCGATTGTGGCTCTTCGACTTCATTGGCTTGGGTTGGCGGAGGAGGCCCGAGCCCTTGATTTCTTCATGGATTTCGTACACCGGAGCAGTTAATAGGGTGTACCGCTCGTACCTCTGGGATGGTTCTTTGTGCTCCCTGTCTCAGTTCTGCCTCTTCCCTGGGCCCGAGCTTGGCTCGGATGCCCACTTCTTGTCCCCCTCCCCACCGGAGTCGGGTGTGCCTTGGCAAGCGCGGAGAACCTCTTCACACTTGATGTGGCGTAAAGCTAGAGTCACTAGCTCGGCAAGGGTCGAGGGAGGGTGAAGGACAAGTTCACGACAGAGGTTCTCGTCTCGAGTGCCTCCGGTCAGTGCTATTGTGGCTGAGGCAATGTCCAGGCATGGGACCCGTAGGGGTTCTGACTTAAATCGGTTGATATAAGCCCGAAGGCTCTCCCCTTGTGCCTGTTTGAGAGACAACAACCCTGCTATTGACCTTGGGGGGCCACTGCCAGTGAAACTCTCCTTGAACACTCGCCTGAATTGCTTGAAGTCTCGAATGGATCTGGGGGTGAGGGCCAGGAACCACGCTTGGGCGCCTTGGACAAGGGTGGTCACGAAGGCTCTGCACTTGATGGCGTCGGACGCCCCGTGTAGGGTCATCAGAGCTTCAAAGCTATTGAAGTGGTCAGCCGGGTCGCCCTGGCCGTCATAAGACTTGAAGGTCGGAATAGAGATTCTGGGAGAAATCTCTACCTTTAGGATGCAGTCGGAGAACGGGGATTTCTCCTCGTCCTCTGCTGAAGGGGTCTTCTGCAGGGCCCATAGGGCTCGCTCCTGCTCTGCGAAGCACCTCTCAAACTCCCGCGGGGGGACAACTCTGGTTGTCGCAGTGCTGAAGGGCTATTGGGGCATGCCGACAGGTTGTCCTGATGTTCCCTGGGGACTTCAGTCTCTGGTGGCAGACGGCACCCCCCCTGTTTTGCCTTCTTGGCATGGAGGAGGCCTCTTGCTCTGGAGGAGGGGCTTGCGAAGGTCCTCCTGACCTGTTACGGATAAGCCACTGCCCTTGGAAGCTGATCAGGGCCCTTGAAGGGACCCACAGGGTCATAGAAAGGGCTAGGTAGCCCATGCCTTAAAGGTGTTCGGGGAAATTTTTGAACCCTTATTTCTTGGTATTTTGCTGGGAAATTATCCCGGTACAACAAATGCCCCCCACGGGCCGTGCGTCGGAGGCGAAGACGACGGCATATGGCCCGTAGGCCCTCTGTTCCAGGCCGTTGTCATTGTATTTTGATACTTCATGTGCCTTTGTTTTGCTATGTTGTATATGTTGATGTTTCAGTGTTCTGACGATTTTTGTGTGCTCTGTCTTGTAGCTATGGCACCATTCGGCAGAGATGAGTGGGTCCCGAGGCGTTTGGCTCGGGAGGAGGACCACTGGGTGCGACGGACCGAGCGGCCGGTGCCCTCTCTTGGTCCACTGGTGGTCACCATGGCTAGTGTAGAGCAGCTGGACTGGGGCCATACGACAGTAGCTGAGGGCCCCGTCGGTGAGGGGGCCGCTAGAGTCGGGACTGTGGAGGTGGCCTGGATCTTGGAGGCGGGCGGTCTATATACTTACGACCGGAGTGGAGGCTACCCCTTGGAGTTTACCCTGGACCGCCATCTGTTCGAGTTCACTAGCAGCTACGTCCCTCCCGACATGGAGAAAGACGATTCACAGATTCTGGGAGCCCATCGCCATCTTGAGCGGGCTATTTTGATAGGCAGGGACAGCCTGCATGGCATTGCATTTTACAGCTATCCGAATTTTTTCGAGGACTATTGGAGGCAGCATCAGTTCCCCAGTGTTGAGTGTCTGGGGTTCTTCGGCAGGGCAGAGTAGTCTGGAGTCAGAGTTGGGCCGCTAAGCCCTACTTCTTGGGATTTGCACAACCATTACCATACCGAGACAGAGGGGACGACTGGGCTGGTGCTAGAGCCTACAGGTCTATAGTATGTTGGGGAAGGCTATGACGACCACAACATTCTGGACGAGGTGATGCGACAGACCATCATTAGCTGGTACGGCCGTTGGGTAATGATCCCACCACACTTGTACCGTCAGGGGGCCACCGAGTGACTGATGGGGATTGTGCACAACTACTGGGTGCTGCTAGACCGAGCTGGGATCAAGTACACGGTGATTGCCGCTTTGTACGCGTACCCGTGCTACACCGAACTACTATAGGGATTACTGGAGCATTTCAACCACCGGTGGAACACGGTGGCGACAACAGAGGGAGAGACCACACTTGACTTATGGTCTCTGTTGATGGCCCCCTCGTCTTAACGAGCGAAATGGCGAGTCGCGTCAAGCCTGGGAAAATAGAAAGGCGCCAGTACTATGCCAGCCATCTGCCCGATCCGCACGCAAGATATCTGCAATGAAATCACTACCTCTATAGTAATTGTGGATATGGCAGACAAATCATACCAAAAGATGGTGAGGAGTAGTCCACTCCACCTTTACTACCACCAGAAACCGAAGGTTGATTAGCACCGGTTCCGGAACTTCCTGAAGCACCGCTACGGTTAGAGCCCAGCTCCTCTTCGAACTAGCTCGAGAGACTTTACACGGAGGCATGACTACAAAAGATGAAAGATAAGGGACAAAGAGGGATCCTCACCGAGCCAAGGGAAGAAGACGCCTACGACGAGCACTGCAACCGGCAAGACATGGATGGAGACTGTGAGGAGACCGCCCAGTCACCTTTATAACCGCCCACGACAAGTCGGAGCCACTCTTCGCGGGGCAGGTGAAAGGATGCCTACTGTAGTGTCAGGCGACTGTTTGGAGCCCGCGCTCCCAGAACCAGACAAGACTTGGGCCATCATGACCCGCATGGCCGCTGCCACCGCCAAAGTACCTTGGGCCAACCCAGAAGCTTCCGACTCCCACGATATGCGAAGTCCAGCTTCAGACCTTGCACTCCACAAGAGACCCTCTCCTGATCGACTCTCAGCCCCCTACATAGTGCTTGACGACTGAGAGTAGGGGGGAAGTGAGGAGGGTAAATCTGGTATGGCCCAGATTCGGCCTGATAATAACATGCCCACTAAGGATCGACTACAAAAAGCCCTCCTAAAAGATGGGTGCATATGCTCGGCCCAATATATGGAGGCCCAGCCCAGAAGGGCATTGGGTTCCATAATACAGAACGGCTACGACCCAACGGCCCAAGCGTGATTATCACTGGAAGACTCTCTGGCGACTGACCGTTGCCCCCATGGCGGCTATCTTGACCCCATAACGGGCGAGCACGCCCTATGAGCGCCGTACGACTTGCCCCGGGACCGACCGATGCTGGGGAAATCACCCTCCAACAAGAAATTCCCGCCATGATAGTGGAGAAACATTACTCCATTACGGAGGCCCTTCCTTATCAAGGGAAGAGGGTCCTCGCTCCAGGACAACCCCATATAAAAGGGAGATCGATAGAGGAGAAGAGCACGGTGGTTCATTCCGCTATTACGCTACCTCAGAGGATAGAGCTACTAGCCCTGCTACACAAGGAGGTGGAGTTTGGTGAGGATAGAGCTGTGAGGTTCAGAGGTAGGTTGTACGTCCCGGCCGAGGAGCAGGTGAGGCGTGCAGTGCTGTGTGAGGCTCATGGGAGTCGGTATGCCATGCACCCCAGTTCAGCCAATATGTACCAGAACCTGAAGAGGCAGTTTTGATGGCCTGGCATGAAGAGAGATGTGGGGGAGTTTGTGGCTAGATGTTTGATCTATCAGTAGGTGAAGGCTGAGTACCAGCGACCAGGAGGCACACTTCAGCCCTTGGAGATACCAACGTGAAAATGGGACCACGTGACCACTGATTTCGTGGTTGGGTTACCGAGGCCGTCCAGTGGGCATGATTGTATTTGGTTACTGGTGGATCGACTGACGAAGACGGCTCGGTTGCTACCAATTAAAGTCAGTTGGAGCGTGCAGAGATTGGCCCGTGTGTATATGGAGCGGATCGTCCCGTTGCATGGAGTCCCCATCTCCATTGTGTCTGATCGTGATCCGTGCTTCACATCGGGATTCTGGAGGAGTTTCCAGAGAGCTCTAGGCACCGAGTTGGCATTCAGCTTGGCCTATCATCCTCAGTCGGACGGTCAGTCTGAGAGGACCATCCAGACTTTGGAGGATATGTTGAGGCCGTGTTGCTTGGAGTGACAAGGGAGTTGGACTCACCATTTGCCGTTAGTGGAGTTTGCCTACAACAACAGCTATCATTCGAGTATTGGTATGGCTCCTTATGAAGCGTTGTATGGGCGACCCTGTCGGACTCCGCTTGATTGGTTCGAGGTGGGTGAGTGTGTCCTGACAGGACCAGATTTTGTGCAGCAGTGTGTTGAGGTGGTGCATTTCGTTCGGCAGAAGATGTTGTCGGTGCAGAGCCGGCAGAAGAGTTATGCCGATCGGAGGAGGTGACCCCTCAGTTTTGCTATGGGAGATCAGATGTTCCTGAGAGTTTCTCCCATGAAGGGTGTGATGCACTTCGGCAAGCGTGGGAAGCTGAGTCCCTGCTACATTGGTCCTTTTCCCATCATCGAGCGTATTGGGGAAGTCGATTATCGGTTGCAGTTACCTCTGGAGCTCTCTGCTGTGCATGATGTGTTTCATGTGTCGATGCTTTGAAAGTATATGTCCGATGATTGTATCCCGGTGAAACCACCGGCGTTTACTGCTCAAGGAGAACCTGCGATTTTTTTTTCTGCGGAGGATATTCAGGTATCTTGTGAACCCCTACAATATGCGATAGTTGCGGAATCAAGAGGCCGGTCTATTACAGTAGCAAGGTGCTCAATGAACCCAAAAGGAGGTACCCTGCAACCGAGAAGCTCGTGCTACCATTGGTTACCTCAGCCAAGCGTCTCCGACCTTACTTCCAGGGTCATTCTATCGCCATGCTGACCGGCAAACCACTGAAGAAGATTCTTTCTCACCCTGAAGCCTCAGGGTGCCTTGTCAAGTGGGCCATCATGCTCGGGGCCTATGACATCCCTTACCGCCCCCATGTGGCCATCAAGGGATAGGCCCTAGCGGACTTCATCGCAGAGAGCACGGTCCCGCTCAAGGAAGAACCTTCATTGGCACAAGGACCCGTCAGGGACTTGTTTGTAGATGGATCGTCCAACTCGGTTGGCAGTGGTGCTGGCGTGCTCTTCAAGTCACCCGAAGGAGCTGACCTACAATATGCCTTGAAGTTCAACTTCCAGGCATACAATAACGCTTCCGAGTATGAAGCCCTCATTTCGAGGGCTAGGATGGCACGTCGACTAGGGGCCGAGCGAGTCAGAATGCACACTGACTCCCAACTGGTCGCTAGCCATGTCAACGATGATTATGAAGCCCGGGAGGCGCCGATGATCAAATACCTTCAGATGGTTCAAGGGTTAGCCTAGCTATTCGAGAGCTTTGAGGTAGTCCGGATGGCTTGGGAAGAACACTCCCGCATGGATGCCCTCTCTTGCCTGGCCTCCTCCCTCGGACCTGAAGGCTCTCGATCGGTCTTCCTTGAAGAGCTAGAACAATCGAGCATCGAGTCCGAGCTCATGATCATTGACTCGACTGCACCGAGCGATTGTCGGACCACGTATCTATCCTGGCTCCGATCTTGTCCTCCATGTTTTAATGATGACCACCATGATATGAGAGTTCGATTGATCATTTGATAACCTGTTTCGTGGCAAGCCTTTTTGTTGAAATCTATTTTAGGCATCTAGCCAGCGTCAACGCTAAAAGCTCAAAGGGTTGACGTAGAAGTCTTCTGACGCCTCAAGTTCAAAGAAGTCCTTCAAGTCAAAGCATGTTCATCTAGCCAGCGTCGACGCCCTAAGCTCAAAGGGTCGATATTATGACCAGAGCGCCTTCAAGTCCAAGAAGCTTTCATCAAGGTAGCGTCGATGCTACATATTCCAAGGGTCGACGTAGTCTTCAATATCTTCAAGTCCTAGAAGTACATTCATCAAGCCTGCGTCGACGCTGCAAGCTCAAGGGTCGACGCAGAGGCCGGTCTACTACACCAGCAAGGTGCTCAACGAGGCCGAAAGAAGGTGCCCTGCAACTAAGAAACTCGTGCTAGCATTGGTTACCTAGGCCAAGCGCCTCCAACCTTACTTCTAAGGTCACTCTATCATCGTATTGACTGGCGAACCCTTGAAGAAGATCCTCTCTCATCTCGAAGCCTCGGGGCACCTCGTCAAATGGGCCATCATGCTTGGGGCCTACGACATCTCCTATCGCCCCCGTGTAGCCATCAAGGACAAGGCCCTCGCGAACTTCATCGCAGAGAGCACCGACCTGATCGAGGAAGAGTCGCCATCTACACAAGGACCCACTGGGACTTGTTCATAGATGGGTCATCCAACTCGGCCAGAAGCAGTGCTGGTGTCCTCCTCAAGTCACCCGAAGGAGCGGAACTACAATACACCTTGAAGTTCAACTTCTAGGTGTCCAATAATGCCTCCGAGTATGAAGCCCTCATTTCGGGGGCCAGGATGGCACGACAACTAGGGGCCGAGTGAGTCAGGATTCACACTGACTCCCAGCTGGTCGCCAGCTAGGTCAACAGTGACTACAAAGCTCGGGAAGCACCTATGGTTAAGTACCTTCAAATGGTCTGAGGTTTAGCCCAGCTATTCAAGAGTTTCAAGGTAGTCTGAATAGCTCGGGGGAAAACTCCCGAGCGGACGCCCTCTCTCACCTGGCCTCCTCCCTCAGCCCGGAAGGTACCCGTTCGGTCTTCCTCGAAGAGCTGGAACGACCAAGCATCGATGCGGAGCTCATGATCGTTGACCCAGCTACCTCGAGCGACTGGAGGACCCCTTACGTCTCCTACCTCTGAGCCTCCCAAGCGCCTTCTGACCCTCAGGAAGCTCGGAGATTGAAGTACCAAGCCCGGCGCTTCGTCATCTTAGACGACGCGTTGTACTGAAGGTCTTTCTCCGGTCCCCTCCTTAAGTGCCTTAGCCCCGATGAAGCCGGCCAAACAATTCAAGAAGTTCACGAAGGCATCTGCGACGCACACCAGGGAGGAAGATCACTTGCCAGGATCCTACTTTGGCGAGGCTACTGGTGGCCTACCCTTCAGCGTGACTGTTCAACCTACGTGAAGAGGTGCGACCGATGTCAACCCTACGACCATCTGGTCCACCAGCCTGCCTCGGAGCTCATTACTCTTACCGAGCCATATCCCTTCGCTCGGTGGGGAATCGACATTCTGGGGCCATTCCCTATGGCTCAGGCCCAGTAAAGTCCGTGCATGGTCTGTGCATTTGATGCACGACCTACACTTAAAGTCCGTGCATGGTCTGTGCATTTGATGCACGACCTACACTCCAAGTCCGTGCACGTTACTTGTGTTAAGTCCGTGCACACTGTTACAATGTCTGCGCACATTAATCTTCCAAGTCCGTGCACAGTCTTGTTAAGTCCATGCACGTTTTTGACTTTGCTTCACAAAGCCAGTGCACACCTTCATTAAACAAGTCCGTGCACGTTCACTTATGTCCATGCACGTTTCTGCAAGTCCTTGCACATGGCCTTTTAGCTTAAGACCGAGCGTAACAAAGTCCATGCACGCTCTAGTCCGTGCACATCTCTATAAAGCCCGTGCACTTTGTATTGAGCTTAAGTCTGAGCATCTCAATGTCTGTGCAGTTTTTCTCTTCTCTGTACCAAAATAAACCCCGTGCACATCTAAGTCATGTCCGTGCTCACTAAAGTCCATGCACATTGTGTTGAGCCTAACCCCGAGCATCTCATGTCTGTGCACATAAAACCCCATGCATTTTTCTCACTGTCATTAAAGTCCTTGCACGAATACACAAACCCCGCGAACATCAAACCCCGTGCAGGTTTCTCTTTGAGACAAAGTCCTTGCACAGTCTCATAAACTCCTTGCATTCCTTCATAGAGTCCGTGCATATCAAACCCCGTGCAGACTTTTCTGATGTCCAACAAATCCGTGTTCATGCATGTTCAAGTCTGGGCACGTCTTGAAGTCCTTGCATTTTTCCTGTAAATAAGTCCATGCACTTTGTGCACATTTCAATATGCTAACCCTGTGCATATTTCTCTTTTCTGCACATGAACCTTATACTAAGTGCTGGTTAAATATGATAGGGATTTGTTTATTTCGTGGAACGTGGATCTTGAAAGGGGGCTAGGGCACATGATCCAAGAGTCCTTGTCCCTGACACGTGGCATAGAGGCCTGATCTGTTCTGGAAGACTCCCAGGGCAAGAAGTGTGGTCTCCACACTCCATCCTCCCAGCAAAGCTCATATATATATATACTGCTGGAGCTCGTACAAAGGAGGGTGTGGACAGAAGAAAAGAACAGAGTCGATTGTCCTTCGTCTCTGCCGAAGAAAAACTCCACATTTGTGAAAGAGAGAAGAGAAGAAGAGCAGCAGAGTTGCGAAGAGAGGAAGAAGAAAAAGAAAAAGATAGAGAGAAAGAGAGCAGCAGAGTTGTGAAGAGAGAAAGAAGAGACATTAGACCTCACTCCTTTGCACCCCTTCACCTCTTGCCACCATTAGCATTCACCCTCTCCAATCAGTTCTGTCTAGTTCGCAGGCAGCAATAGTGGTCTGAGTTGCAGAACTTGTACCGGAGTCGTTCGGCAACAACCGGAGGTGCACCATATATCGACGGAAAGCACGTCGAGAAAGCTTCGCAGCTGCGGTGGTCTCGCCGGCATCCGACATCCCTGCTGTCCGGGAGGCTCGATCTCCCCCAACTGTGCAGATCAGGACCAGCTGGCAACCTTAGACGACTTCCTGGAGCTCCCACGGTCGCATCCCACAACTTCTGAGGGAGCCACTTGGCCGAGGACTCCTACAACCAGTCGGCGTCCGACAGTAAAAGGCAGCATCCCGTTCTGCATCTGGAGGAGTGTTTTCTGAATTTCTTCCCCCAGGTGTGCAGAACAGGTCACCCTGGACCTGACCTGACCCCTCCCCACTCAATGGGCTCCCCCTCTCTGCCCTGACATCATCTGATGCTCCCCCTGGTTACTGCTCGAAGAAGACTCATCCACGGTCGTCCTCGACTTGGTCCCACCACGATTGGACTTCAGAAGCGGCCGTGGCGGCTACAACCAACTGCTGCTACACCCTGGGATCTGCCTGAGCCAGAGCACAGAGAGCCTGTTCCAGGAGCCACCCCAGCAGGTGGCGATGACGGGTCCATCCACGAAAATTCTCCAGCGTTCCAGGGTCTGTCAGTGACGATTCGGCACTAGTTTCGGTGATTTCTGAGCTCGGGGGAGTGCACAGCGGTGACTACAGTGACTCACTGTCCTATAGTTCCAGACCTGGACTGAACCGGAGGAGTGCCCTTCTGGCCCCGACTTAGCTCATCTCCCCTCCCCGCCTGGCCGGCTTAACGCCCCTCCCTGTGCGGAGGTAGTTTTGATGTAATCCTTAATTTCTCATCCCCTAGTCCAACCCCCCTGTGTGGGGAGTAGTGCTTGTATAAATCTAAATAGGGGAAGCTACATCGGCGCAGTGTGCGGGGAACCCACACTCCCCGCTCGCCCTCATCTCCGACCGGGATCAGCGTCTTCACGTCGATCAGGTGAGCTCTTGATCACTCTCCTCTGCTGGTAGCATTATCGTTGCTGGCTTAGTATTGCTTTCAATTGCCCGTCGAACGGTGAGCGAGTGCCCGGTCCGGAATCCACCAAATCGAGTGCCACCGTGGAGTGAGTTGTGAGAGTGGCCCTACACCCAACTGCCCCTTCTATGAACATGCAGCCTTGTTTGGATGCTTGCCCCTGGACATCTGGTGCTAACAACATGTGGACATTCTTGAACAGCGAACTCTTTAGATGGATGAGCATCAAAAGACCATGGAGTCCTATAACCTGGCACAAGGATCCTAAGATTTGGCAACTCCACTTGAAAATCAGTCTTGAAACATAACTTCCTTGATAAAAGGGAGACTAATATATGGCGTTGGCGTGGCCGGCATACTAATAAATCGAGAGAGATTGCATAAGGTGTGTAGAATGTCCTTGAAGAATGCTGAGAATATGGCCCACTGCCCATTGAACATAGAATCCATAATCTGCTTGGTAGCCATATGAGTTAGCACCATGCAGGTAGAGAACCCCTCTTGGCTAGTTATCTGAGCAGCAATCGAGCGAGGAGAAATAATAGCATCGACAGTGAATCCTCCGACGAGCAATGAGATTGCCACTGAACTTACTTATGAAGAAACTGGCACTATTTTTTGCAACCGTCCTTTGAAACATAGGCTCATTATCCCCAAAATAGCCAAGGACCAAGACCCAGATTGGCATGAGACAAATGACATCTTGAATCTTGAAATACATAATCGAAACCTAGCTCGGCTCCTCATCTCCCTGGGGACCAGACCCAAAAGGCACCAAAGGTAATGAACACCCGCTCCGTGGGGTAGAAGTAGGTGGAGAAGTGGAGGGAATAGGCTCAGATGGCATAGGTGAAGGCTCGGAGGGTGTAAGTGGGGGTAAAGGCAAAGGTGGAGGGATAGCGGCGATGATAGGCCCGGGTGGAGGCAAGGGCAAAGGTGGAGGCGTAGGAGAGGGTAAAGACGAAGGTGGAGGTGTAGGTATAGGTATAGCCTGCTCAGGCTTGGGCAACGATGGCGAAGGGGATGGCAAAGGCAGTGGAGATGGTGGAGACGACGAAGGCAAAAGTAATGGGTCAGGCGAGAGTGATGGCGACAGGTTAAGCAATGGTGAGGATGGTGGAGAAGGCGACGTGGTCAATGGGGGTAGTGGAGGTGAAGATGGTGAAAGTGGTGGTGAGGTAGAGGAAGTGGAAGGTCATGGCACCCACCTTGGACGTATCGACACGACACGTCGAGTGGCGTTTGGAGTAGAAGCGGTGGTGAAAATGGAGGGGGAAGGAGTGATGTGGCACAGCCCTATGAGTGTATGAGATGCAATGATAACCCTTGGACCTAGATCAGCAAGCATATAACGAAGGAACAAGAAGCCTCTTCCAATCCGCAGGAAAGAAAATTCGGGTCACCTCGCCAGTGAACAGAGATAGACGCCCCCGCCACGGAATAACAGGGAAGAAGTTGTGGGAATACCCCGAGCCCCCCGTCACCATCTCGACGCCAGTCGGAGCTTTCCCTTCGTCTGTGAGACTTTGAGCGACATTTCGTCGAACAGGAGCGCGCCCTTCACGCCCTATAGTAAAAATCTACAAAGGAGGATGAGGAGCAATCTCCGTTCTCCGCTAACATTTTGGAGGCAGAAATCTCACCGAGAGTCTCCCTGCCGACCTTCAAATTCTTTGATGATCGGGGCGATCCGGCCAATCACTACGATAGCTTTGATGCCCTCATGACTTTGCACGGGACATCCGACGTCGTCAAGTGCCGAGTGTTCGTGACCACTCTGGTCCAGGGCGCTCAGGCCTGGTTCCGAACACTCGCCCCCGAGAGCATCACTAGCTTTTGAGAGTTTGGGTGATTATTCAAAGAAAGCTTCGCTGGTAGCGGCCCTCCGAGGTCAGTTGCGGGATTGTTGGCACTTAGGCAGGCCTAAGGGAAAAAGCTGCAGGCCTATATCAACCATTTTAGAGTGGAGGCCCTGTGCATCCCCTGACTGGACGTAGCCTTTGCCATCGTTGCACTGACAGGAGGGACCCGTGTGAGAGCCTCCAAAGAGAACTGGTGCCCCATCCCCCTCCCTCCCTCACCGATATGGTAACCTTAACTCTGTGCCATGCAGAGTGCGAAGAGGTCCTCAATGCCTACCGAGATTCGACGAATTCGAGGCGAGAGGGGGAGAAGAAGTGGCCGTTCGAACAAGCCCCGGGACAAGGGAAAAGGAGGAACCGAGAAGACGACCGCAGAGCCAATGAAAGCCTACCCAAAACGTCACAGTTGTTGGAAGCACTGCCAGTTCCATATTGACCATGGCCATCATACTGGTGTGGACGTGCAAAATTGCACGCCCGTTCGTTCCCCCCAGCATAGCAGCAGCAATGGTTCCGACCGAAGAGACCCTGGAGGACACGTCCCATCCGGACCCTCCGAAGAGACGCCATGCTACTGTGAAGCCGTCTCCGGAATCACAGCGGCGAAGAGAAGCCACCCCTAAGGAGGCCCACTGCTCATGGGCCCTCGAAGAGAACCAAATGGATCGTCAATCGAGTCCGGAATAAGCCTTGGAATCCACTTCAAACGGGCCCGAAATGTCTTCACCGGCACACCCTTTCACCACCCTCTCTCCTCCCTCATTCTCAACCTCTCTTTCTCTCTCTCATTCTCTCTCCTCTCTGGCCCATTCGACGTGGGACGCGCACCGTTGGAGAGCTAGCCGAGGCAGGGACGCAATGTAGTGAACCTAGAGTAGGACTTAGTGACAGATGGAGCGTGGCGCGGCGCCATCCCTCGGTGGATTCAAAGTCAGCGCGGTTCATTGACTCGATGGTTTTCGGCATGGTTTAGTCACTTCGGCGCACGATTTCTTCGGGGGAGGTTGGGAGACGGATCAGCTACTTCTCCTGCACGTTCCCTCACAGTTTCACGCCGAATGGTGCTAGAATGAATGAGTTTGGGCTCATTTAGGCAAAACCGTGGTTTTTGGGACTTCGTAGGGTTCGTTGAAAAATGGCAACGATTTTTAGATCAGTTAGTGTCAAACGACTCCTTGGAACATCAACGTTCCATTGACACTGATTTCGTGTAGAATGGTGGTCATTCGGGACCGGTAGGAGCCCGAGAAACCCGAAAACCCCATTTCAGACAATTCCATAGAATTGCCTGTTTCTCACCATTTGTCAGCCGATTTAACTCCCGTTGGAGTCTAAATGTTGTGTATCATCGTTGTGAATGTATCCCCTTCATTCTGGGACGAACGGGGCGTGGAAAGGCCGAGATCCGATTGATCCCTTGGTTTGTTCACCGTGACGCCTACATGGTTTAACAATAATCGTTTAGGGTGTTGCACGGTCATGGTTGTGACCATTTAGAAGTAGGTCAGTTTGGGTCTACGCGGTCATGCGATAGACTGTCTTCGGGTTTGCACGGCCCAGTGAGGACCATTTATCCCCATTGCATGGCTTCCTCCCGTCCATGTTGTTTCTCTTGTTGTTTTGAACGGCTTGCCCCTATCTGTTCTACCAGTTGAGCGGTCGGTCGATAGACCGTTCAGCTCGCCTATGGCGGTCCATTGAGCGATTTGCCCCTAACCACTCTATCCTCTGAGGAGTCAGTCCCAGACTATTCTGACCAGTTTGATCGAACTACTGTAGTAGGTCGGTTCGATTGGGCGGTCCTCCTATAGACCGTTCAGTCCCCTGAGCGGCCCCTTGGTAGACCGCGTAGTGGTTTTGGTCCGTTGTTGAGTCGGTTAGCCTCGGCGGCTTAACCCTCATCCGTCTTGTCATCGTAGCGTCCTTTTCTTGGGCCGCTACAGTCCATCTATCTTAGGTCCAGGTCTTAGGATGGTTAGTCTTAAGATCACGAGGGCACATGATGACGATCCATCCGGGCTTCAAAAATGTGGCGGGGTAAGTGTTGTCCCCATCACATACACAAGTAATACTGACAAGGGTCTAGTCGGGGTCGTGCTCATCAGCACGCATCTGAAGTCTCCGACCACATGTGCACACACTGACTAACTGTGCTACGTCAGGCCCTCTAGCTGGTTCTTCCTCTTGGCCCAGACTTGAGCCGCCACAGTAGGAGGCCCACGGCGACCAGCCTAAAGCCGTCTCTCTCGGGTAGCCTCTTCACCACTCCCTAGTGGGACGACATGCGTGTCGAAAGGCTATGACTAGTGGGGAGTCACTGATGTGACCACTCTCTGAAGAGAGAACCACGAATGCACCCTGCGCGAAAGTCACGAAGAACTAAGTAGCGTTAAGCCAGTAGACTCTGGACAGTCCTCTAGACTCACTAAATCCAATGGTCCTTGAGTCGCAAGACTCGAGGTCAAGACCGTTGCACCAAACGGCGCCATGCCATCAATCTGCCCTAACCCTAGGGTCAGAAACCTCAGCAAGATGACTCACAGGCAGTTCACGACTGCGAAGACCATTCCCTCAAAAAGGGAACTAAGTAAACATCTAGCTCCAGGCCGGGTGACTGGACTTGTAGTCCAAGGCCTTACTCATGGTCCACTCGAAAAACTCTTTCAAAGAAACTCACGACGTATGGGGGAAATCTCACCCCACTCACATCGATACACGGTGACTCGATCAAGCGTAAAATAAAAGCCCAGAACACATGGAGTCACCCAAGCTTTCAAACTCATCGACACAATAATCGAGGTAACATGGTACCTCCAGACACCCCAAAACATGGACATGAAGCCTACGGGGTGCTCGGGACACTTACGAGACCGAAGGTCGACCACTGGGTCACAACTAGGTCGACCGGAGGCCAACACAACACTTAAATGGGCATGGTAAACACGAAAACCAAGAGGCAGCCCTCCCTGGGCCGTCCAAGAGCTTGGCAGTCTGGCTGGGACCGCAAAGCCTAGCATAGCGGTCTAGCTAGGACCGCATAGCCCCAGATGCCTCCCAAAACTTTGCGGTCACTCCGAGACTGCCGAGAAGGATGGCAGTCCATTGCCTGACCGCTGGGTGTCACCTAGCGGTCAGTCACATGGCCACTATTCTTCCAGACCTCGAGCAACTCAAAAATCATAAAACGGTCACACCCTGACCGCAAGCCACACCCTGGTAGTCTCCCACTTGATTGGCACATTATGTCATCACTTATACACATATACTTATTCATGTGACTTGTGACGCCACGTTCCACATTTCTACACCCACAGACACTTCTCTCTTCAGCAAGTGCATCAACTTCAGCAGTTACACTTACCTTGACTGCAAGAATTTCTGTGAAACCTAATGCCTTGTGTTATCAGTGCCATGATTTCTGTGCAACGATGAATCTTGAATTCTGCCTTGATTCTTATGCAGCCAAATGCCTCGTTTTCTGTGCCTTACTTGATTTCTTTCTATCTTTACAGACACAATATGTTGCTAGTGGTGGCTTGACATGAAATGCGTGAATGTTTGTTATTATTAAATGCACGTCAAACTTATTAATGAGTCATAGTCAGACATCATCAAAACAATAG
This sequence comes from Amorphophallus titanum, assembly GCA_024336825.1. Taxonomy (NCBI): domain Eukaryota; kingdom Viridiplantae; phylum Streptophyta; class Magnoliopsida; order Alismatales; family Araceae; genus Amorphophallus; species Amorphophallus titanum. Next base: position 68,318 of record JANBPO010006482.1, read on the forward strand.
AATTAAGCATGTTATACACATGCCCGACACATCTAAGTTTGGATCACTTGCTTATCAATTGTTTGAAATCTGGTATATCAAAAGGTGATGTGCAGAAAGGCAAGTTAAGCTTGCCCAGAACTCTCACTATGCGTGAGCAGGGTCTCAGATCCCAACCTCTGCCTTGTACCAGAGATCAATTATTTCAGCTGCGCAATCCATGAACACCTTGTCATGCTGGTGAAATTCATAATTGATCATTGTGTGTGATGATGTCTGCCATAATTGCATAATGTTCTTAACTCATCACTCATGTGGACATTTGATATTTTGTATGATCATCCTAACCTCTATAAGCATTTGACAAAGGGGGAGTTTGAAGATTTTCGTTTCAATTCAGAATGCGTTGTAAATATTTTGTGCTTGCATCATTTTGTGAACTCATACACTCCAATGCATATCATACTAAAGGGACGCAAGAATGCATAATCGATTGGCAACATTTCCATTGCACTATATATTCATATAAGTCATAGGTTGCATACACCATTGTCATGCACATGTTTAGGGGGAGTCAACATCAAAATTCAGTCTGTATTCATGCATCCTTTTTGTTGACATTTGCATAGACTGCATCCTCTTAGAGGGCTGTTCAGGTAGACCTTAGACCTTCTCAGGTTGACCTTGCAGTTAATTCTACTTGAAAATTATTTTCTGTCTGAAATTCTGCACACAACCTCAAGGGGAGTGTTCATTGTCAATTCTCACTTTCTACTCTTTTGCACTCCCTGCTCATATCAGACCTAGACATAAGAATGTTAATATCCGATGATTGTAGCTCGGGTCTAATATACTCTTGGATGTCTACAATTACTACACTCCACGCAGGGAGGGGGATCACGGGGGTGGGGCAATCCACTACATGCACTACCCTCACGCAGGAGGGGGGAATGAGGGGAGGGGAAACCAAACTATGATCGTATGCCTAGCTCCGACATCCAATCGAGGTGCTGCCAACGCCTGGATGAAGCTTGGGGGATGCCGAAGGATGCCTGTAAGTCCGACTTTGAGCCAATGTCGCTGGAAGGTGGAGGAGGTCGTAGCCGATGGCCTGCACAGTTCTACCTCACAGGACTAGATGTCGTAGTCGAGGTGCGTTGACAGGTGCACTCGCTGTAGAACTCCAAAAGTGACGGGACTAACTCGTGGGCATAGCAAACAGGGGGTACTACAAACCCTCAAAAGTTGGCGGCCATCAGATCATCTCACAGGTCGGGGTCGCCCAGACGGTCGGCGTCAGGTTGCTGGGCAAATAGGAGGATAGGTCGACAACAGCCATAGTGGAATTTTTGATGCCGAAGTCAGAACAGGACGAAACCACTTGCGTTGGTTTCATATCATTGAAAGCCACGACTTTGCAGAAGACTAATCGACCTGAAACTAAGTGGAGGAGGGAGTGTCGGGGCTAACATGACAGTAGTCTGTCTTGGGTGAACAGTGAGCTCCTGGTCTGGCGCGACTGAGGGAGAATGGACGCCCCAGGCGGAGGCGTTGTCAAAAGCAGGTAGGACCACCTCTGGTTCATCGGTGCTTCGAAGAAGAAGAACTCTCGTTGAAGGGAGCTCTGGCTGATTTGCATAGGGGCAGTCGGTGTCGGCGTTGCCAAGTGGCACATAGGAATAGACACAATCCGGGCACAGTTGCACGGAAACACCTGTAGCGGCTGATGCCGTTGACGAACGGAGGCGGGACCACTTCTGGAGCATGGCTGACTCGAAGGTGGATGACTCTTCTAAAGATGCCTCGAGCCTAATCCCACTATGGATGCCACTAGTAGCTCTGCCAACTGAGTATCTGCTACAGGCTTGTAGCAGAGAGCAGTAAAATAGCACTTCTTAATCCACGGGAAGACGTGGAGACGACGGGGCAGCTCCGGGACTACTGTGGACACACCGAGCAGGGGGTGGCGAACATGGGTTGTAGAGGGAGAGGGGGCAGGGGCGTGGGGTGCTGGTGAGGGTGGCTAGGTTAGGTGTGGGGGTGGGGCGCACTGGTTATGGGGAAGGAGATGGGAGGGAGCGGCCAATGTGGAGGGGGGGAAATTGTGTTGCTAGAATTAATAACATGAAATTACAGCCTTGTGGTGAAATCGGCCATCGTGAGGGTGAACTCGGTCACACCCAGTGGGACCTCAAATTTTTGATTGAAGCCGACGATCTGCATATCTCCCACTTTAGTGAGGTGAACATCAAAATAATATGTTTGGTAGATGCAGTAAGGGAGTATATTGACTACTGCCCCTAGATCTACCAAAATTCTATTTACTGATTGGCCGTTTAGCTGCCCTCTCATGTACAATGGCCTATTGTGGCTGACAGAGGGGAGCAACATATCCTCTTTAGTGAATGTCACATTTACCTCTGATAATGTTTCGGCCAAGTGGCTTTCAAATTGTGCAGGAGTCTATAGAGCCATAATAATGGCCTGTCGAGTTTCCTAGCTCAAAGAGAGAATCTTAGAAATAGTGAATCTCACTAGAAGCTTCTTCAACAATTTCATTATTTAGCTTCCAACCCAGGCATTAGACAACTTCATTTCTTTGGCCCATCTAGGCTTGGGAGGGTCTTGTGCTTCAATCTTCGATGGTCCCAGCTCATCGGAATTTGGCTCTAAATTGTTCTGATGTACTATGTCTTCATCCTGCTGACCCTTGGCACATGGGGCTGGCCCCATCTTCACCTTGCAGATTGAAAGGCTGGGGAGGCTGGGAATGAGTGCCCCTAGTTTTAGAGCCAGATTCTCGACAAGGGTGCTTCCCCTTGGTCGCCTTGATAAATTCAGCAATAGAGGGGATGACATTGCCCTCTTTGCTTTGTGTGTAGAGCCCTGGCGGAGGAGGAATATGAATTCCCTTGACCTCCGGAGAAGCTATTTGGTAGGATTACTCCCCCCTAAAGATGATGTTATGGTTAGCCGGTGGCGGGCGCCCCCATGTTCGATCGGACTTAGTTGCAGTGCAGTGGCTGGGGCCTCAGCCTGATTCGCTGCAGCAGAAGGCGTGAAGCATATGTCTTCTTCATCTTCCTCCTCGGGTAGGTTGAAGAGAGCCGACAGGGTATTGCAAGAGATTGTTGTGGCTCTCTTGGAGCTTCAAGGCGGATAGGGGGCCGGATAATTGGGTTTCTCTCGACATCGTGGAGTCCCTCTCCAAGACAGGCGAGATTATCCGCGAAGGTGATTTTGCTTTCGTCGAGTTCTATAGGAGGATCGGCTCTGTTCTTTACGCTGATGGTGCATGGTGCAGGATCGGCACACTTGTTGATCCAGGCATCGTTTTAGGGCAAGCATGGTTCTCCCATCGAGGGAGATTTGCCTTCCCCCATGCCCAGCCATGAAATAGAAGGTAATTTGTGGTTTGTCCCCTAGGGCCACCGCAGTGCATTATGCCTTCAGCTTACATGAATACTCTTCATTTCAGCTTCAGTTGAGGTTCGACCGCCTTCGCCTATCGTTGTTGAGGCTCCCGAGGGAGCCCTTGTTGAGCAGGAGATCATTCCAGGGAGTGAGCCCATTCCGAAAGTTCCTTCACCGATCGTTCCTACTATGGAACCGACCGACCAGGTCTCTATTGAGGGAGATGTCCCTCCCAAAGATCATCCAGCCGAGGAGCCACCCGCTTTGAAGGGAAAGAGCCCGGCACCAGAACAAGGCTCATCTTCCACAGAACAGGCGGACTACGGTGGCAGCACTAGTGACGAGGAGTTTCCTCTAGTGGAAACTGAGACTGAGGATGTTGGGGTGTCTTCTGCATATGAAAGCGATTAAACTACCTTCAGCCCGCCCCGACTGGCATGGAGCAGCTTTGGGCCGCCCGGTCCCTCTATAAGGGAGGGGGCCAGAATGATGGAAGCAATAGTCTCTGGTGCTAGAGATTTGAGCTTAGTGCCGGCTGAGGTAAGAGAACCCCTCCTTTTGGCTCCTTTGATCTTGTACTTCTTCTCATTGGCTACTATGTTAACCTCTGAGATATGTGGTGTTTATCCCTCCCTTTTTAAAGGCTCCTGCTATTCAGGCCGAAGTGACCCTGTCGGCCATGACTCTGAAGATACCTCTTCTGCCCCTAGGTGTGGATCCACCGGTATTTTTGCCCGCCCTGAGGCCTATAGCCTTGCGGTACCCCAAGGACTATATCAGAACAGCGAGCATGGATGTGTCGGGTGAGATTGCCGGATCTGATCAGTCGATCGTGGCTCCGGAGTCGCAGTGACTCATCACTAGCGGAGAATTATTCCAGGGATTAGAGAGCATCCCCGGAATGGAAGCAGGAGAAATTGTGCGAGAAGCCACCGGGGTCTCCACAGTTTTAGCCCTTGCTACGGAATTGGCACTGGCGGAAATGGGATGAGTCGACGGTGGCACCCAATCACTTTCCAGTGTCGAAGCTGAAGTTGCAGCACCCTTGCCAGAGGCCGGGGGAGAGGTTGTTGCTACTGAGATTCCCTCTACTGCAGTAATTATCAGGACTGGTGGTGGGGACACTAGAGCTACCCGCCGGTACCAGACGCCCAGCACGCTAACATCCTTGTGGCTGGGTGAGGACTCGCTACTACAATGCTAGGGTCTGAGATAGACAATTCCAATCAAGAGATTTCATTCTGAGGAAGGCCGAAGCCTCTCGAGCACTGGAGGCAGCGGGGAAGCTGGCCCCTAACTAGGAAGGCCCTTACCAAGTGATCGAGACGCCCGAGAAAGGGGCATACTGGTTATCTACCATGGAAGGAACACCCATCCCTAAGACTTGGAACGTGGCAACATTGCGAAAGTTCTATTTTTAAGCTCCTTCCATACATGTAAGAAACAAATTGTAATAGTCACTCTCTTTTTTATTGTGTCAACATCTCTGTACATCAGATAGGCCATAGCCAGCATAATATGTATAAAAAAAATTGATACAACACGAACTGATAACTCGATGCGGATGATGTTAGCAGCTCCAAATCAAGCCACTGACTCCACCCAGTGTGGAAACTGGCTCGGGTAGTAGGACGGCTGACTTTATCTACTTAGGAAGTTTGGAAGAGATGGTAACAGTAAAAAAGAAAAAAAGGAGGGTATGCCCGACCACCAACAAAAAGCAAGCACCCTCTAGGTGATGCGGGCAAGGATAAAAAAAAAGATAGAAAAAATAAAAAACAAGCACCCTCCAAAGAGTGAGGGCAAGAAGAAATAAGAAATAGAAAAAGAAGAAGAATAGAAGAGGGAGAAAGATTTGAACACTCCTTTGGCACACAGGGAGTGGGAGGGGAGGAGGGGAGAAGAACAGAGAAAGAGAGGTGAGGTCATGGTGTTCAATGTCTTTCTCTCTCACCCATCCCCTCCTCTAGGTGTGGCAGCCGTCCGGAAGTCAGGAGGGAGCCCATCGCCATGCGTCCCCCTTTCTTCTACGTCATCCGCCCGGTCGTTCCCCCTTCTTCTACACCGAAGCAACCCGAATGCCCCACCAACCACTAAAGCATTCATCTTCAAAGTCACCCTCCATGCTTCACCAGAGGACAATCACAAAGAAGGAGATGGTCATTTCGCTGAAAAGGGAGGAAGAAGCAGTAATTGCAATGAAGACCTTAAGCGGCGTGGAGAGGAGAAGGCGCCCTTCGGGAACTTCTATAGGCCAAAGGGGGAGAGTTCTGCCTTAATTGACTCTCCCCTCGAAAAAATGCAAGAGGCAGACATCTTTCCCTAAGGAGCAATTATGCCACCTCCCTTACGGAACCCTCCCGTCGGAATACAAGAAATGGCCAGTCATTTAAAGCGTGGAAAGACGAAAAGGCACCAGTTCAACACTAGTGACTTGGTTGATCGACACGCAGCCTGATTTTTTGGTAGGAAATTGTACAAGATCTTTGATTTTATGACATTCGCGGATACGGTAAAACATAATTGGTCAAAGGTGATAAGGAGCAGTTAATTGCGCTTTAAACACCATTACCATTATATAGAAAGAAAATCATTACATAGCCAAGTTCCAGGTGGAGATCAAAAAAAAGTGGAAAAAGGGGGGAAGGCCAATGAAACAAGTGCTAGCCGAGCCTAGTCTATGGAAATTGGGGAACTTGGGGAAGTCCGTGACCCTTCTTGAAGCTTGGCAGGTGGAGGACCCTCGACGCTCAGTGATTCACCCCCAGTTCCCTCGGCGACGGTCGGCCCAGGCAATGACCCCACTCGGGTGGGAACTACCTCGACTGCATAATCTCCCGAGGCAGCCAGAATTGGTGATCTCTCCTCTACAAAAGTAGAGGCATCCTCACTCCTCCACTGCTCGACATTGAGGAAGGAGAATGTGAACCTTCCTTATCTGAGTCGTAGCGTTGTAGGGGGTTAAAGACAAGCTCGTCAAGGACTTGCTCTTGGGCCAATCTAATTACCCGCCTGAAGCCTTGGGTGAAACCCTTCTAGAGCCCCCACCGGTAGCCACGCTTGTAGTCAAATCAAGCTAGTCCCTGGGTCAAAAACCACGGTGACACATAAGTCCTCGCCCCCTAGGTCGCTCGTCAGACTTACAATTTCGCATAATGAGAAAACACGGAACACAAGGGGTCACACGAGCCCTCAAACTACCTGGACATACGAACCAAGGTAATACGATATCTCTAAACATCCAAGTCACAATCTCGATGCCCAAGGGACAACTGAGACACTCACGAGGTCAAAAGTCAACCACTGGGTCACAACTGGGTTGACCGGAGACCAACCGACTCTTGAGAAGACTCTAGAAACAACACGGGCATGCTAATTGGTACCATGATACTTTCAGACACCCAAACAAACGATCACAGCCCTCACAGGACATCCAAGAGATCCGCGGAACTAAGGGCTAGCCAACGGGTCAAAACTAAACCAATCGAAAGCCAACCCGATGTGAAAGGAACATCTAGAACAGGTGGCAGTCATCCCATGGCCGCTACCTCACAGTGGTGGTCTCAACCGAGCCGCCATTAGCAGAACTAAGAAGGCCGCCTCTTGCAGGTGGTGGTCCTCAAAGGGCCGCCTCCTGAAGGTGGCGGTCATGGCTAGACCACTATCTGACCGGAAACCCCGAACATCGAAACCAACATAAGACGGGCAGAATGAGGTCTTCCAGGAGGCCACCACTTGCAGAAGGTGGTCCCTTCAAGGTCGCCTCCTGCAGAAGCCGGTCAGGGCAAGACCACCATCTGTAGGTTGCCCCCGAAAAACTCTGTTAGCACCTCCTGGTTGTGGTCCTTCTCTGACCGTCACTTCAAGAAGGCGGTCAGTCACAAGACCGCGACTAGGAACTGACTTAATGATCAAATGGCGGTCTCCCAAGGATCGCCTTCACAAGTGGTGGTCAATGGTATGACTGCTACTTGCTTCCGGTCTGAAAATTGTAAGAACCCACAAAACTTGATCATTCCATGCCCCAATAGTCCCAAAATGACAGGGAAACAATCACAAACATGATACCAACCTTCCACAATCCGGAAGGGGCCAACAAACCACAAAGCGGCATTAAAATGGGTTATTTCCTCCAAATGCCCTTAAATGACTCACATGGGCATCTGACCTCATACTGGCCCCAAATCACGCATAAATGCAGTCAAACTGATGGGAATTGACTCTTGACAAGCTGAGGGATCGATATCCACCATTTAAACTAGAAACCATCGCCTAAAATAGCGATTTTGTCTCACACCCCCAAAACATGCATTTAATTCCCCAAAAATGAAAACTCACTCAAACTCGCACCAATCGGCACAGAGTTCAAAGGGAACGCAGAACGAAAGGTAAGGAATCCATCCCCCAACCTCCTCCGACAATCTACCGTGCCGAAAGTGCCAAAACCATCACACCCTGACACATCAAATCCATGAATGGGATCGCACCAACGCCACGCCCCAATCCTCGCACCATCACACAGCTCGTCATCTCCACAGCATTCCCACCTGGTCCACCTCCACTATGGTCGGCCGCTTGGGGAGAAGGGGAAAAGAGGAGAGAGAACGTAGGGGGGAGAGTGAGCAACGGTGGAGAGAGAGAGAGGGGTGAGGTGAGGGTTAAAAAAAATAAAAATAAAAATATTAATCAATTCTCATTTAGCTTACCCTTGGAGTTGGCAGCCATGACTTCTCTTCTTTTGACCATGACAAGGTCACCCTTCTTAAATTAGCGCTCATTGACTAGCTTGTCGAAGGCACACGCTATCTGGGCCTGATAGATCTGAATGTTCTGTTGGGCCTAAAGCCATTTTCCCTCTAAATTGGAGAGTTCTTTGAGTCTTCGCTTGATATTAGTCTGCCCTTCACGGACTAGATTGCGTTGGATGGTGACCCTTAGGGAGGGTATCTCCAACTCGATGGGGACGATTGCTTCCAAGCCATACATCGGAGAGAAAGGTGAGTATCCCATTGGGGTCGTGTACACAGTCCGATACGCCCATAGCGCCTCGTACATCTTCTCCTCCCAGTCCCTTTTGTTAGAACTGACAATCTTGGATAGGAGAGTGCAAAAAGTCTTGTTAAAAGCTTAAGCTAGGCCATTGGCCTATGGGTTGTAAGGAGTTGACATCCTCCAGTCAATCTTGTACTTTTTTACCAGCCAGTAGACCTTCTGATTGGGGAAGTGGCTGCCATTATCTATGATAATTCGGTCAGGAGTGCCAAACCAGAATATGATGTTGCGGTGGACAAATTTGACCACGATCTCCCCGGTGACCTCCTTCAGAGCAACAGCTTCCGCCCAACGGGAGAAGTAGTCAGTTGCACCCAAAATGTATTTACACCCCGCGGATGACGTAGGTAATGGACCCACGACATCTATTCCCCATTGGGCAAACGGCCAATTGGGCATTGTTGGATGTAGTGGGACGAGCGGTCTTCTAGGAACCGTCGTGTGCTCCTGGCATTTCTAACATGACTTAGCATACTTGCAGCAGTCGTCAAACATTGTCGGCCAATAGTAGCCAAGCTTCTTTATCTCAATTTTCATTTTCGGTCCCGCCTAGTGTACACCAGCTGCCCCAGCGTGAACCTCCTTCATGACTCTCCAAGCCTCTTCAGTGGACAGGCATCGGAGGAGTAATTTTTGTATGGCATCTGCCATGACCTGGAATAGTATCCCATTTCAGACTTCATACGCATCCTTTGTTCTGATCAGCCTGATCTTCTCTTCTCTTTGCTTGGGTAATTGCTGGTATTTGAACCACTGGATAAGAGGGTCCGTCTAGTTAGGTAAACTGACAGCCTCCGCTGTGGCGGCCTCAAATTCTTCTTTGTTGAGCTATGATTTTGATGATAACTAAACTCAGTATGTGATGTTTTGGTATAGTTATGTTCCTGCTCTAGCTCCCATCATTCCTACTCCAGAGGATGTGCCTGGCAGTCACGGGCGTGCATTAAAGGAATTTCTATTATTTCATCTGCCGACATTTGAAGGCAAGACCGATCTGGATGCCGCTAGAATTTGGTTGGACGCCACCGAGCGCGTGTTTCGTTCTATGGAATGTGCGGAAGATGAAAAGGTGATGCTCGGTACCTTTCAGCTCCAAGGCGCGACGTTGAACTGGTGAAATACCGAATGGGAAGTTTCTTTTCAATCTCGCCCACTCCGCCAGATCTCGTGGACTGAGTTCGTTGCCACCTTCGAACTCATTTTCAGCCCGGCTTATTTTCGCATGGATAAACTGCATCAGTTCTTATAGCTTATCCAGGGAGGGATGTCGGTGCTCAAATATCGGAACAAATTCATGGAATTGGGCCATTATGCGCCCCACATTCTTGCAAATGAGGCATTGAAGATAGAGCAATTTCTGCGTGGCCTCCGTGCTGAGTTGAGGCAGCCGCTGATTGTCACCCAGGTTACCACTATGACTGAAGTATATCAGGTTGCAGCAGCTTTGGAACTGGATCTGGCAAGATCTCTTGTCCCTTCGCAGGCATTGTCGGTTTAGCCGACAGCTCAACTCCCTTCAAGTTATCTGCCTCCTGTCCTAGGATTTCCTTCTGCCACTCTAGCAGCAAGTGGTGCGGTTTCTTCTGGCAAGTCCTAGTTTAATGGATTCAAGAACAAGAAGAGACCGAAGAAGCGATTTGATCGACAGACTTCGTCTGGTGCTACCCAACAGTCAGCCCCATCTTTTTAGCAGCGACAGACTTCTGTAAAAAGCCAGCTTAAAGGTTGTGCGTAATGTCGTGGCAGCCACCCAGGCAAACCCTGCTCATTATCGGTGGTGTGTTTTCAGTGTGATCAGCCGGGGCATATAGTGAGAGACTGTCTGATGCGAGCGATTCCAGTGCAATTTGCTCCAGCAGCTCCATCCCAGCCATCTCAATCACAGTCCAGGCCTCCACTTCCACCACCGCCGCCATCTCAGCAATTTCAACAGATGCTCCCTCAGGCTTCAGCAGTGTCTTCTTTCCAGTCTTCAGTAGCTGCCGGTAGAAAGATGAAAGGCAAGGTGACTCACATTTCTCGGGCAGAGGCTGTAGCTTCCAATCTCATAGAAGGTATGATTACTAGTTTTGGTTGTGCAGCCCGTGCTTTATTTGATTCAGGTGCTTCTCACTCCTTCATATCTACCTTCTCTGACGCCCAGCCGGCAGATGGAAGGTAACTTGCAATTTGCTCATAGGGCTCCCGAGACCTGTCATATCTTCAGTCGACTTGACTGTTTCTCATTTTTAAATTTCAGTTGAAATTGAACCGACATTGCTCTCTGAAGCCAGGGCCATGGAGGGAGCTGTTGCTAGAGAGCAAGCCATCCCAGGGGGCAAGCCTGCTCCAGAGATTCGTTCAACCGGCGCTCCCAGTGTGGGATCGGCTGAGAAAGTTCCTGTCGAGGGAAATGTTCCTACCAACGAGGTGTCTACTCCAATAGTGGAGCGTCTAGAGCAAGTAGAAAGCCCTTCTTCCTCCAAGTAGGTTGATTACGGTGGTGACTCCAGTGATGAGGGGTTCCCACCTGTTGAGACAGAGATCGAGGATGCCGGGACGTCTTTAGCCTGCGAAAGTGATTACACAACTTTCAGTCCACCCCGGTTGGCATGGAGCGGGCTTGGGCCGCCAGGTCCACTTGTAGGTGAAGGGGCTGGATCCACAGAAGGTGCCCTTGGAGGTTTGAGCTTAGCGTCAGTCGAGGTGAGGAACCTTCCATTGTCTTCACTTTGCAGCTCTTCTCGTCATTTTCATATCAGTTGGCTGACATATATGTATTTGGTGCAGACTGAGGTGATATTGCCAACCATAATGGTGCAGATACCTCTCCCAGCCTTGGGTTTGGGTCAACTGACTTTCCCGCCAGTCTTGCGGCCTATCACACTGCGATTCTCCAAAGACTATGCGGCGGCAGCAGGCCTGGGGGGACCTGTTGTAATTGCAGGAGTTATGGAATCCCAGCCACTCGATGCCGGTCAAGAGCCACTCTCACAGAAGATTAGCCTTCCTGAAATAGAGGCGGGAGACATTGTTGAGGAAGAGGCCAGGCTTTTCAAGGCTTTGACTCTTATCGCTGAGACTACCCCTATGGAGGTTAGCCAGGGTGAGCATGAGGAGCAAATATCCTCGACCATTGGCATTCCTGATGTAGCTCCACCCCGAGAGACTGGCCAGGAGGTTGTGACTATCGAGACTCTACCCGCTATCTCTGATATTGGGGCCGATTTCGGTGCAGGCGCCCTGCAAATTATGCCGTCTTCATCTTCTGAGGTGAGCGATGATATTTGGGCTGCCGTGGATAGTAGGGTGGATTTCCAGCTTCCCGAGATGTCACCACTTGGTCTGCAATCATCTAACGACATAGTGTGGCAGTTTTTGGGAATTGGTTGCAGCACCTCCACATTGGCTGGTAATCGCTCTCCAATGGTGTCTTTCCTGTCGTGCCCTCGCGCACATTTTTAATTAGTAGTTTAATTCTTCATCCAGCGTTCAGGAAATGGGCTCTTCTCCTCATGGAGTACGACATCCGGTACTAGACAATTCTCCCTTCAACACAGAGCTTCTAGATGAGGAGTCCCTTGCTCTTCAACAGCAACAACTGGCTAAACACAGCAGAGATGTCTTGCATTACTGGCAACAAGACGCCCTCACAGCCAATCTACCATGCTGGGAACTATACTTTGATGGTGCTTCTCGAGGTACTACCCGGACCAACCTCAGTTTGGGCATCACGGCAGGTGCCAGAATTATTTTCCTGACCCCTCAGGGTAGAGTTTTATACAACTCTTGTGCCCTCATGAAAGCTCTGACTAATAATGAAGTCGAATATGAAGCTCTAATCATCGAGCCCCAGATGGCTCTCGACGTGGGCGTCAAATGCCTCAAGGCCTACGGGGACTCTCAGCTAATAGTTCAGCAGGTCCTCGGTATTTATGACGTGCAGAGATCAGAATTGGTTCCACACCACGCCGCCGTCACCTGGTTGACCCAGAAGTTCTATTTCTTTGAGATAGATCATGTTCCTAGAAGTAGTAACGCCCAGGCTGACGCCCTGGTAAAATTGGCTACGGCCATTAAGCTACCGCCTGAGGGTAAAGTCGACATCACAGTCAAGCACAGAAGATGGATGCCAAGCTCACTCGAAGGTAACTCCGGTCTTATAGTTTACGAGGTCCAAGACCTTGACCTGAACGCTCTTCTAGAAGAAGAAGATTGGTGTAAGCCTATCATCAAATTCAAGAGGGGATGACTCCCTCCTGACCGGGCTCAGAGGGTCCAATTACTTTGCCAAGTAACATCATATGAGTTAATTGGTGACTCCCTGTATCGACTCATCCATGAGAAGGAGAGGTCCACTCTCTTGAGATGTGTCTCCTCAACCGAGGCTCGAGCCATTATGCGTGAGGTCCACTCTGGGCTGTGTGACGCACATCAGGCTGGAGACAAAATGAAACACAACATCAAGCTCAAAGGCTTCTACTGGCCTACCATGTACACGGACTGCATCTAGTATGCCCGTACATGCCATCAATGCCAAGCATTTGGCCCGGTACCCAGAAGATCGCCTAACCCACTACGTCCCACAGCCCCCACCTGGCCATTCGGAGAGTGGGGTATGGACATCGGGAGACACAGAAGAAGGAAGAAGATCCTCACCATGCAACGAGAGAAGAAGCCTACAACGAGCACGACGGACAACAAGAGGTAGATGAAGTTCTAAGAAAAAAAATCCTGCGACAGTTCTTATAGTCTCCCAAAACAGAACGGCCGCTTCGAAGCCCTAGGGCAGGTGAAAAGGAGCCCATCGCTGTCACGGTACGACCACCGGGATTAGACGCCCGTTCGAAGCCCGCGCTCCCAGACAAACAAGACTCGCATCATGATTACCGGAGTGGCACCTGCCGCCGCCAGGGGCACCTTGCTCGCTAAGCATGCAATTGGGACCACCAGTCTTGACGATACGAGGAAATCACCCCCAAGATCATCCTTCCAATTGACCCTCTCATGCTCGACTCTCAGTGCCCTGCAGAGTGCTCGGCAACTGAGAGTAGGGGGGCTAGTGAGGAGGGCAAATCTGGCTCGGCCCATAACGGACCCATCTAGAATGAGCCCAATTCGACCCACGATCTACAACGCGTCCAAGGGCGCTTGATAGTCGGGGCCCATAAAGGCACGGCCCATCATGACTCGGTATCGGATTCGACAGCGCCGGAAGGACTTTGGCCCAGGCGTAATAATCGCCGGATGACCCTCCGGCAACCGACCGTTACCCCCCACGATGCTGGCTTTGACCCCATAATAGGCGAGCACGTTCCACGAGTGCCATAAGACTCGTCTGGGGACCGACTGACTCCGGGGGAACTGCACCTCAGCGGGAAACTCCTGCCACGATCGCGGAGACGTTATTCCACGACTTATGCCTTTCCCCGCTAAGGGATCGGCCACCTCCACCAGGACAATCCCCTATGAAGGGGACCCCAACTAAGGACAACCCACGATGGATTTTCTGCCAAGAGCTACACACAGATAATAGAGCTACCTGTATTGCTACTGTGAAAGAGAGGTCACAACTGTCTACTTCATGAGGGAGAACTCCTCCTGTACGATCTTACCACCCAGCGAGCACTCTCCGAGTGATCACTGGGGGCGGCGAGTACTTGTCTGGAGGACCTACGCTTTCCTCAGATCTCCTACTACGACCTCCATTCATCTTTCTTTCTTATGCTTCTCCATTATTCTCGTAAACTGTCACTGACTTAAATATCGGAGGGTTGTACCTTAAGGTGCGCTCAGGATTATTTTTGACGTCCTTTTCTTCTGATGAGTGCAGACTTTCACGAGTGTCTAGAAAAATGTAATACAAGAGTTGGCTTGCACGGTGGGACTGGTGGAGTCCTCTAGTATAGGACCATCTGGTATGTAGCTGAGTACTTGGTGAATTTATGGGGGATTCCTTTGCTTGCTTTTGTTGTGTCCCCCGATTTTGATGATAACTAACCATAAATTATTATTAGATCCTTGACAAATACCTAACAAGTTTGTCTTAACATTTTTCAGAACAAACACTCAAAGCGTGTCGACACCTCCCCTCAACATGTTGACACCCCATGAAGAAATCCCAAATGAAGCTGTCTCTGTCTGGGCTCTGGATCTACAACATGTTGACACCCTGTGTCAAAAACGTCGACACCTCGGCTCAAGGAATCAAGCCTTCCGTCTACTGGAGTGTCTGTCCTGACACGTCGAGCTCATGTCTTGACTCCTCGGCCCAAGCTGCATGTGAACGGATATTGCTGTGCTGCCAAGGTCCATGCATGTCTACTACAAAGTCTGTGCACGTCTACAGCAAGGTCCGTGCACGTCTACAACAAGTCGGTGCAAGTATGGGGCTCACAGATAAAATCGGTGCACATCCAGCCTTCAACACAAGACCAAGTCGGTGCACATCTACAGCAAGGTCGGTGCACATCCACTGCGAGGTCCGTGCACACTTGAGCCATCACAAGACAAGGTTCGTGCACACCTGCCATGAGGTCAGTGTAAGGTCGGTGCTAGTCTGTGCATAGCTCGATAAGGTCTGTGCTACTCATGCGACGTGTCGACACCCAACTTGTAAAGTGTCAACACATTCAGGATCTCCCAGAATGGATCTAGAACCGTAAGCACCCATTCTCCTACATCCGCAGACTGATTTGGAGGATCCGTTTCACTTAAAAGAGCCACCAAAAGGACTCTTTTGTCAGGGGGGTAAATGTCTGGCAGAGTTCCCTCTGCTTTACGGAAACCGTGGCAGATTGTGCTCCCTACCTACCCATAAGCCAGCTGGAATGGTAGGTAGAAGTCAACCTTCGACAAGAAGCCTAATTAAAATAATGTGGGTGTGACATTCTGGTTCCAGTCTTCACAGTGGATAACATAAGAGATGCTTCAAATTGCTATTTATACATTTTATATATATGGGAAGAGCAACAGATAACAAGACACGCAAGGAAGAGAAGAACTGTCAAGCTTGTTGAGTAAGAAATCTCCTTCCCGGTGCTGCTAGAGACTGAGCAAGACCAAAGATCTTCTTCCTCCAGCTGAGAAGCTCGCAAGGAAAAGTGAACAACATGCTTCTTTGGGGTTTATAATGCAAAAGGGGGTAAAAATAAAAAAAACTATATTATCTTAATCCTTTTTTTTAACCCATCGATCTCTCCCCCCTCTTTCACTTTCCCAATTTCCTTCCCCCCTCCTTTTCACTCGACAGGCAGGGCTCATGGAACCCGTAGGCAGAACCCATGAACTCGCCTCCCCTCCTCTGTCTTCTCGACGCGCAACGACTGGTCGCCACGGCGGTAGAGTCCGGTGACCTCGCCAGCGATCGGGCAAGGGGAAGACTGTGGCTGGCCTCCCCCTCTCTCGCCCCCTTGCTCCCTTCACGGTGCACGGAGGCGGGACGAGATCGGAGACCCTCTCTCCCTCTTTCTTTCTTCTCGGCATGCCGATGACCAGACGGCCTTAGTGGAGGAGCCAACGGCCCCACCGACAAGCTAGCAGGGAGGAGATTGTGGTGGTGACCCCGTCGGAGCGGGACCTCGGTGTGGAGACGCGATCCTATGACGGCCTTGGGTGGCCCTCTCTCCCCTTCTCGTGGTCTTCTTCCCATGCTAGGACCAACGGGAGGCTTCCCCGCGACGCGAGGAACGCGGAGACGTCAACCCGAGTCGAACCGCAGAGTATAGTGATGGCCCAGAAAAGACGAGCCGCGGTGCGACCCTCGGCTTGCTTGCGGTCGGAATGGAGTTTTCATCCCAATTGAGGTAGGGGGATTATTGCCCTAGCCCATTAGATCATTCCAAATGGCATGCCCATCGTCTTTATGTTTTAATGGCATGCCCATCGTCTTTATGTTTTTGAAGCATGCCCATCGCTGCTAAGTTCATAGATGATAAACTGTCGTATCCCATCGTCGCTGAGTTCATAGATAATAAATTGTTGTATTAAGATGATGGATTGGCAGGGAACAGGTTGAAAATTATAATTCCCGTCGAATTAAGTCGACCGGGAAGGGATCCTATTATGATTCCCATGGATCCGATTCTCTGGTAAGGACCATGTTTAATTTAATTTAGATTTTATAATGGTCTGCCATAACCTGTTTGTTGACCCGAGCGGCCGACATCTCAACCGCGTGAATGAATTAAATTTGAATGGCGGTAGAAATCTCACGGTTAATCCGTTTAATAGCACGCATCGGTTCGTGTTCGACCGCCTAAAACCATAGCGGCCCTAGTTCGACCGCTTGTTCTACAATTATGCGTGTTTATTTAAATTATGCATTTAATGTTGCATCTTCGTCATGTTTAAGTCATTATAGTTGTGGACTTGTTCTTTTGGCAATTCTGGACTAATGTATATTGACTATCACTCTGATATATTTTAATTACTTTCGCATTTCAGTTTAAAATACTGTTCTAATTTATATTACGCGTGGTGCAATTCCAATTCATTATACGCTCCCTCGACAAACTCTCCCAACCCTTCAGGGGCCTCATCAGCCTCTTGGGTGACTTTCCCAGTTCCTGGTAGTGGTAATCCGATGTTACACCTGGTTATCGGTATCCGGAGCTCTGGGTCGTTACAGTTGGTATCAGAGTGGTGTTGAGGAATCGTGTAAGAAATTGAAATTGCACAGCTATTGTCCAGAATTAGCCCATTTGCACCGTCTATTGCTGGCTTAGGATGTTTTTCATATGATTAATGAATTTTTCCTGATTATTATTCGTGTTTGCTAGTCATTTCAAGATGCCGCCTCGGCGTCGGAGAGTTCAGGTTCCCCAGGAAGCGAGTAGTGTCCCTCACGATGTTCCTACTCTGGCTCCCGTTATTCCGGCTCAAGAGGATGCACCTGGCAGTCGCGGACGTGCTTTGAAAGAATTTTTGTTGTTTCATCCGCCAACTTTTGAAGGCCAGACTGATCTGGATGCCACCAGGGTATGGTCGGATGCGATCGAGCACGTGTTTCGCTCTATGGAATGCGCGGAAGACGAGAAAGTGATGCTCGGCACTTTTCAACTCCAGGGCGCGGCGCTGACGTGGTGGAATACGGAATGGGAGATTTCTTTCTAGTCTCACCCACTCCGGCAGATTTCGTGGGCTGAGTTCGTTGCCACATTTGAACTTACCTTCAGTCTGGCTTACCTCAGGATGGATAAAATGCACCAATTTTTGTAGCTCGTCCAGGGAGGAATGCCAGTGATTGAATATCGAAACAGGTTCATGGAATTGGGCCATTATGCGCCCCATGTGCTAGCAAATGAAGCATTGAAGATGGAGCAGTTTCTTCGTGGTCTCCGTGTTGAATTAAGGCAGCCGTTGATTGTTGCTCGCGTGACTAATATGAATGAGGTGTATCAGGCTGCGACAGCATTGGAGTTGGACTTGGCGAGATCCCAGACTTCTTCTTAGGCAGTGTCAGTTCAGTCGACAGTTCATCTTCCATCTGGTTATCCGCCTCCTGTTCCAGGGTTTTCTTCACCCACTCCAGCAGCTAGTGGTGTTGCTTCTACGGGCAAGTCCCAATTCAGGAGATTCAAGAATAAGAAAAGGTTCAAGGCTGGCATCCGACCTCTTCCCCAGAAGTCAGAGGGCATCCTTCAAGCCCGCTATCACTCCCCTCATCTTAATGGCCTACACTCAGGACTGGTCTCACTCGCTCCTCAGCCGCGTGACGTCTACCCTCAGTCGCTCTGTCTCCTCTCCCGCACCACGATGAGCCGCTCCTGTGCTCAGTCGTGCCACCTCCGTGCAAAGGTGGGTCACCTCCGCCGCCTCTACTCGGAGATGCTCTGCCTCTGCCCAGAGATGATCTGCCTCCGCTCTGGCATGCTCAACCTCTGCCCTCGTGCACTCTGTCTCTACTCTGGCGCACTCTGCCTCGGCCAATGCAGCGGTCTCTCACCTGCATAAGCATTCAGCGTAGTTAAGCAATTGCATCATCATAAGCATTCAAGTATAAGGAACTCAGTTTGGTTTTACTTACCCTCTCCGTGAGAGTGGCCTCGGCCTCCTCGGCCCGAGCAACTGCCCGAGCAAAATCTGCATCTCACTCAGCTCTGCCGCCCGCAGGCTATGACGAAGAGGATGGCGTGTTCAGTCCCTGTCGCTGTGACCCCTCGGATCGCTACATTTAGAAAGTCAAGGTCAGTTGCATATTGCATAAATTAAGTCCAAGGTTTAGGGAAGCTAACCAGAAGGTCCAACGTGGACTGGAGGTCATCCCTCTACTGCACGGTAGTGTGGAGGAGTCCCTAGAGCTCCGCGATATGTCCCTGGGGGTCTAGCTGCATATAACAAATCAAGATGTCAGTGCATTTAGGCATAATTAAGTAATTAAAAAAGAGAGCATGAGTTTAGAGTTCATACTAGTCGTCGGATGCCGCAGAACACCCAGTCACCGTACCTCTAGGCGTAGGCCTTCAAGTAGGCCTCATCGCTGGTCGCTCGGGCCTTCACCACCAGACCCCTCTATGTCCAGTCACGTACCTGATCGAGCACTCGAGTCGTCCCGTCGATGTCGCCACTCAGTCCCTTCGAGGACCGCCCGTAGCGCTCATCATCTCGAGCAGGGAACTCCATGTCTGACTGATACACTCCTCTCACCCTCATGATTAGTCGATGATGTTTAGGCAGTGCAGCCAGATCTCTCATTCGGCGTACGCCTGGGTCACCTCTACCTAGGGCTACCCCTCGCGACCCTCATCATGATAAGGCGTCTAGCGTACCTGAAAAGGGCAATCGAGTTAATGTCAGCATTTAGATGAGCATTTGAAGAAGTATTTTACAGCATATAAGAGTTGTCTAATGGCCGCGAGCCACTTCTTCCTTCGTGTTACTCACGATGGGTGCATGTGTGATTTTCTGTGTTCACGTTCTGTGAGCCCCCACTAGTCGTAGCTTTTCCACGACACGTATGTGTTGGCCCACCTGGGAGTGGTGGTGCGACTTACCCGAGAGAGACGGTTGTTAGGCTGGTTACCGTGGGGCCCCCACGCGCAGCTGAGTCCAGACTTCGGGGGAAGAACTAGCTAGAGGATAGGCTTAGGGCATATGGTCTGAGTGTGCACACAGGGCTGAGGGCTTTGGGCCCACGCTGACGAGCGCGACCTCAGCTAGTCCTTGTTAGTGGTATAGGTCACTTTAGTGTCTTGGTCTCCGCCTGGGGCGTCGTAGCGAGACACGAGAGCGTGGTGTAAGACGTCAGGGGACACATCCAGTCTGTTCTTCTGGTGGGCGGTACTCCCGTCATGTGACGTGAGTTATCGTGTCCCGGGTTTTCGTTTCCTATCTGCGAGACGGGGCTTTGTGTGTGGTTTTGGGAGCGTTCCCGTAGTCTAAGACTGGGGTTTCTGGTGAGCGTCACCGAGGGCTTTTTCCTAGACCACTGTAGATTTCACGACGGCGACGTCGTGACGGTGTTTCCAGACCGCGTGGTTTCTACGTGGGCCTTGTCGATGAGGACATGCCTCCACGACAGTGATGACGTGGCATTTTCCTAGTAGCGTGGCTAGGGCGGTCTATGTTCTGGTCGTTCCCCGACCGTGGGATCGGGATGTTGGGTTCCGTTCCGATACAGTAGGAGTAGCTGTAGAGTCGATATTTTACCAGCCACCGTGCTTGCCCTTCCTGCTATTACTGTTGTTCTTACTGTAATTGCTGCTTTCCGTGACGTCGTTGTTTTCGGTTGGGGTTCCGCAGGACCCCTACTGAGCCAGTGATAGGAGGCTCACCCATAGTTTTCAGGTGCGACGGTTATTCCTCGAGATTCGAAGACGTTGCGTGGTGGTCCTTAGTTACCAGTTCGTCGGGCCGAGTGTTCACTTGACATGTGGTACGTTTTACTACTTTAGACTGTACTTTCTATTGGGCTGGACTCTGTTGTAGTTGTTATTTATTTCTGTTATTATATCTGTTGTCCTGCTTTATTTTCTACTTTTGTGTACACCACACCTATCCCTTAACCCTTCCGAGTCTTCGGGCTCGTGGGTGGCGGGCCGAGGTTCGAGTCACGCCGGTTCCTTTCTGGAACTCGGATCTCGGGTTTGATTGGTTCTTTCGGTCTGACCATCCGTTTGAGGATGAAAAGCTGTACTAAAGTTAAGTCTTGTTCCCAATGAGTAGGGGTGGAAAAAAGTAGGTGAGCGAACACTTAGTAGGTTCTATAATAGGCAAAGTATAAGTGATTAACCAATTATTAATGTCATTCCAAAGAACATTGAAAAAAATAAATAATGCTGGAGACAGTCAACCAGAGCATCATAGGAAAGAATATGAAAACAGGGAATAACAAAGGGTAGGACAATGTATAATAACATTCCATGAATTGGCCGTACAAGCACACAAGTGTGCAGCTAGTGCCCTTGGTCCTTCTTTAGCGACTGCTCCCTCGTCTTCCCCTACATTTGCAGCTGCTACCTCATTGTCGCCCAACCCGTTGGGCTTCCTCACCGTGGTGGCTGCAAGCTCTCTGGAGGTGACTACTGCGTTGCCTACTGCTCCTCGTCTCTCCTTTGCCCAGGCGCTATGTCATGCTACCAAGACTTCTAATCGTGGTCTGCTTGCCCCATTCATGCGCCCCACTCCTACTGTGGATCCTGGTTCCTGGGCAGGGCCCTCTGGGGTCAATGTGCTGCCGTCCCCAGTCATTGGAGGACTACAATTTTGCTCTCTGATTTAGATCCTCAGTATCCCAGGCCTTGAGCCTGCCCCTGCTGGTTCGTTTGATGTGCACTGCACTCATGCCTTCTATGTTGGTGACCATAGGAAGGAGCGTTCGAGGCTGGCCTCCCGGACTCAGGGCGGTGCTACCCGACGTTCTCACTGTAGATCCAACTCCACCAGTTCCTCTCAAGACCGTTGATGGGTTCTGCTGGTTGCTTTGGCCCTTGCTGTAGCTGGTCGGGATCTTGTTTGTGGTTCTTTATTTTTGCCCATTGTTGGGCTTATGGCTGTGTTCTTCTTTTGGCTTTCAAGGGCCCTGCCTACGTGATGTATTGGCCCTCTTGTCCTCTTTGACAGGGTGCTCCCCTACCCTAGACCTTACTTGTCCCTTGTATCCCCCCTTCTTCTCTTTCTGCTTACTATATATAAAATTATCTTGTAGGGCGGCCGGGGTCGAGTCTTTCCCCTTGCCCCTTGCAAGTATTGACTGGATTAAAGAAAAGTATAGTAAGTCATGTAAAGTTGCAATTTCATGTAGGAATGGATGTTGTAGACAACATGCTAGCAACTACACAGTGAAATGTCACACCTTGTCATTACAAACTCCTATGGGAACAAGTAGTTCCAGGCGGTCCTCCCAGGACCAGACTGGGCCCTTTATGATGCGTTGTAATTGAGTGGTGGATCAAAGATTCCCAGTAATATTTAGACATTCATTTAATTTGGCTAAGAATTCTAAGGTTAAGTTCATGTAACCAAGCTCTAAGAACAAAGGCATTCCGTAGCTAGAATTTCAAATGGAGTCATAACAATATGACTTTGGAAGCCAAGATTCGCCAAAAGGGGACCATGACTAGGCGAGGTAGTAACTTGGAGGGCTACCCCTTCCACAGCACAGAAATTCACGAAAAAATGGATTCTAGAATCAAGTCACAGTTAGAACAGAACCGCTACATAGAGAACGTGGTCTAGACTGAACTGCTATCAGGATCGCGTTAATGCAAAGGATCGATGGGTCGACGCACACAGGCAGGTGAGGAGAATGCTATCCACTAGGAACCGCTACTTGATGGTGGCGGTTCAAGAGGAACTGCTACCAGGCAGGTAAAGTAGAGGGTTTAGTCGACCAATTCAAGATCCTCAGTCGACCTAGGTCATGGCTAGGCTGAAATAGAGCTCAGTCTACCCAACCTTAGTGAATTAAGGTAGGTAGGTTGACCTAATCAGGGCTAAGTTGACCTGGAACAAGGTGCAGTCGACTGGGCAAACTGGTGCACAGACTAGATTAGAAAGAAGAACGTGATCATGCCTTGATCACTACTACATGGTGGCAGTCCCTTCAGGGCCATGTTCTAGTCAAGACTGGGCAGAACAGTCACAAACTCAAACTATTCAAAAATAAAATCTAGTCGAGTCGTTCGGTTTAGGCTTTCAGGGCACAACCTGCTTGGCGTCCAAGTAGAAATCCTAGGCTCGCGGAGATTTAGGGAGGCCTTGTAATAACGCTCTTAATCCAACGGAAGGAATATCTGGTGGAGAGTCCCGATTATCACAAGATTAAAGGTGTAAAACGTAAAAAATAGGAATGAGCGATGAGTCATTACCGCCTGTGTGGCATGACCCTCAAACAAACCTAGTAATTTAATCAACAAAAGTAAGCATATTACAAGATCTATCATGGTTATGATCATATTGACCTGTGTTTAATCTACTAATTTGTAGTGTGCAATCATGAGATAATAATCATAATCAATGGACTGAGATGTGAGTAAACTTTAAAATTAATGATTCTTCCATAAAGCCCTAAGTGTTACATGCGTTTCTAATCCTGGAACATGCTGTCTACACACAATAAAGTACATGGAAAGCACAGCATTACAACACGAATCAGAGAGATGACTGCGGTCAGGAGAGAATCGCTACCTGATGGTAGCGGTGGGTCAACGACTGCGTTCACATAATTTTTGACCAAAATTCAAAATTTCCCTGGCTGGCAGGATGCGGTGTATAGCGAGACTGTGGCTTCCAGGTTGTGCTTACGGCGAACCGCTATTTGGAGACCATGTCCCACTCCGGTGATCCTTGATAGGCCTTCAGAAAAATTACCATAACTCACGGTATCATCGACTGAATTGGGAATTTTACTATCAATGGAAAGAGGAAGTAAAACCGCACAACATCGAAGCATTTAATTATGGTTTAGCTGAAAAGAAACCTACTTTAGATCAATTTAAAAAGAAAGGAAGGCCACCAGAACCCTATCTCGACATGCCTTGATTAAAAGCCCAATTATGAACATTCTACTATGCAGCAATTGGGCTATTTGATATCAAAAGAAAGAGGACTCAAAGACGCATTCGATGATATAAGTTAATTAGCATTTGTCCTAGGGGAACCTACCTTAAATGTGTGAAATAAAGGACATCAACACTGGAATTGCAGATGAAAACCTCTCTTTCCTTGCCACACCATTACCTCGATCAATCACACCAGTTGCAGCTACGACCAAATGGAGTACTCGGGAATGTTAGGTGTTGACTTATAGTGCTGGGTCGATTCTAGGGGCGTGATATGGATGGGGAAGAGTCGTGGAGATTCCTCCGCATGATATTCATGGTTGATCGAATCCGTGCACCAATCTTCAAAAATCTGGTGACTAAGGTTAGGGTTTCGCACATGAATCGAAGGGAAAATGGCCCTCTAGATTAGGCTTCTTGATTGGCTCTGAATTTAGCCCACAAGAGCTTGAATTGGGCTCGAATTTGGTGGATTAAGGTTGTTCTATCCAAAACTCGATTCTTAGCCATAATCCTATAATTGGGCCAAACCAAATTTTCTATTGGGCTCGGTTCAGAAGACAAAGTTGCAAGAAAAATGACTTTCTACAACCTCTGATTTTCACATTGGCCGAGCTGACAGTCAAGATAAACATACACCTTTTTACGTGAGGAATCACATGTGTTACATGAAAATGACCTAGTTACTCAGTGCAGTTATCTATCATGCCTCATTTTGATTAGAGATAGTAGTCACTTCATGCTTGTCCCACTACTACTTCATTGGTGGAGGGTGACAGTTTCTCAGTGAGCATGAGCCATTGCTCTGTTTAGCTCTTCTAGCCTCCTCCCTTTTTTTTAAATAATAAACTCTATCAGATCAGAGTTAGTCAAGACATTGTCTTTTGATGCGAACCACCTCACGTCTTAGGTGGAGTGCATCCGGTTACTTAGCAAGTCCTGTCCATTGCTCTGCAATGAGTGCTTTGAGTAAGTCTCACTAGATATGGTCGTTTGATCACAATACTCAATAGAGGTATATCAACCAAAAAAAAACACTGAAAATACATAAGTAAACCATGGAGCATTAGAACTTGTAACATGAGAAGGCATCAGCAGTGGTAAGCCTATACGGTCTCTCCTCCAAGTTACTTATTTTTAGATCATAGAGTTGTTAACATTAAGCCTCATTATATTAACACAACCATGATAGCAGAAAATGCAGAGGACTGCTGCTTGAAAGGTCAGTCAAGAAGAACAATCTTAGAAGGGAATCTCCCCATGAAGCATTCCACCAGGAAATGAAGAGTAACCCAACTTAGATGAACACCGGGGAGTGAGAGGTCGACCTGAGCTTGTCAGAAGGTCGAAGCAGGGTGGTTCCACAGAAGGGTGAATGGTGATGAGTGCGAACGGGGAGGTCAACATGCATGAATAGAAGTGTCGACACTTTTGACTTACATAGTAGAGAGAAGGCTTAAGATGCAGTAATCTAGGTGATGAACCTGTCTCAAAATGAAATGCCAACTCCCCCTCAACCCATGGACACCAAAATGCAATGAAAATACCCTTGATACCTGGCAGAGGACTTGCTTCATGCATGGTGAGTGTTCCCAGGCAGACTTAGCCTGCCCTTTCCCACATCATTATTTTGTATACCAAAGGGTGATGTGCAAATGAGCAATCAAGGCAACACATGAGTTAAGATGCAACTATAGAGATGCAGCTAATTAAACATGCAGAGTGGACTCCCCCTATCAAAAACAAATGCAGGCTTCTCAAGCTAGAATGAACTTAGCCAAGCCAAAGCAATCAAGTGGGAGGTCTACGTAGACCCAATTCTCTTCTTAATGTGATAAATCCAGCAAAACAAGATTAGCCAACCACTATGGCTAAACAAAGCAAGGGCAAAGAGGCCAAAGCAACACTTACTTAAGGCCGTCTCTACCTCGACTTGCCTGCCAGCTTTGAGTCCTCCAAAGGACCTGCCATCCCCAGCTGTCGCAGCCTCTATGCGAGGGCACTTCTACCTAGGCTGCAGGCCTCTGTCCCCGCTCCTCGAGGATGCCTCTGTGGAGGGGTGATCCCCCTCTGCCGTAGAGCTTGTCAACAAACACAACAACATACAATGCCTTACTTATAAGTCCCAGAAAGCAACCAAGTTAAAGCAACATGCTGAAAGGGGAAGCTTTACTTGAGGCCCCAGAGGCGGTCAACGGCAAGGGTACCAGCTACTTCGGTCTCAGCGACAGTGCTTTAGGCAGCCTTCGCGACAGCCTCTCGAATGTCCCTCAGAGTGTGGGCACACTCAATCTGGGACACAAATTCCACGGGCCCAGCAGACCCGATCACATGGCCGATATGTCGGCACCAGTTGTCGGTCACTGTGTCAGTAAAGCTCCCTTCAGGGAGCACCCGATCTAGCAAACCTCTGCTTCGGAAGCCGTAATCGGCCAGGAACTGGGTCTACCAGCTCCTCGGTGCCCTCGGTTAAGGCACCTTTGCTCCTGTTGTTGCCGCCACTGTCGGTGCTTGCATCAGGGGCTTCAGCGCCCCACCATTACCTCGACTCTCAGACAAAGAACCCTGACTACCCCGAAGCCACTATTCCACAAGTTGCTCGATTTCTCGATGAATCCGAGTGACGTGGGTCCTCAAGTACAAATCATCCAGTGGGATGGGAGGCAGATCCTCCCTCAGCAAATAACACTCCTCCACCTTCCTAATCGCGGAGGCCTTTTACCGATACAGGTGGTTATTCTCGAACCACCAACTAGCATAATGGATGTTGAATGGCCCCCGACGTCCCTGTCCCAATGTCTAAAACTGCCCCAGCTCTCTGCAGTAGTAAAAGTCCCACCATGTTGTCGCCAGTAGGTGGGTGTCCTTCCCTCTGTACTGTCGGCCTATCAAAGGAAACTCTTGATTCAACAGCATCCCCTGGTTGTAGCTAAAGTTCTGGGCAAACTAGTGTTATGTCCCCTAGGACTCAAGTCAACATTTTGTTTTATTTTGATGACAGCAACACAGTGTATTTTAACTAGTTTTCCCTTGTGCAAGGTTGACGCTGCCAGAGCTCATGAGAAAAGCTTAAGAGGGTTTTCCCCCTCCCAGACCCCCTAACAGCCAGGGGTTGTCTCCACACCCATCCACCCCCTTTCCCATCTCATTTACCTCATTTCCCACCTCTCATCTTCAACCTGCACTTCCCAGTTCGCGGGCAACAGAGTGCCAGCGACTTGTAGAGGTTGCCACAGCGTCATCTTGAAGCCCCTAGACATACAAGAGGTACTGTCGGAAGCGTCTCCAAGTCCCCTACACAACGGTGGTGGTCTCATCCCGGTCTGAGTTCGTGGCTGCCCGCAGGAGCGATCATTGCCAGACTGCACATCTGCTTCCCGACAATCAACCTGAGGTGACTTGCGGAGGCTCCCATGGCCATTCTCTTGAAGATTTAGAGGCAGGGCTTGGTTGAGAACTTCAACTACATGTCTGCTTCCTGTACCACAAAGCGGCTCTCTGTTTGGACCTCGGACGGGTGAGTTCCAAATTTTCTCCCTCTGGTGCGCTGATCAGTTTCCTCTAGAGCTGACCAGACACCCCGACACTATTTGGGTCCTCACCATCAACTCTGACCTCCTCTGGCATCTTCGTAGGTCTCTGTTCGAAGAGGGTTCGACCATGAATCCAGTGACTCTGGCCACGCCTGAATCAAAGCCTGGGAGCATCCTTGGTAGCTTCGTCTTACTACTGTTGTGGTGCCGAAGCTGTCAGAACCAGAAAGCGGAGGCCCTATTCACGACTCTTCCCTGACCATCGCCACCAACCAGAAATTTCGCCAAAAATCAGACATCCTCCTGGGCCAACCCCAGAGATTTTGCCTCTGGTTTCGTCGACAACAGAGTTCGGGAGTGGCCGCAGCGGCCCCGACATCGACTATCTATCCCCTGTTCCAGAGAGCAGACAGAATCGAGAACCTCCTTCCGAATTGTTCCTAGTTCAACTTTCCCCTCCCCGCCTGGCTGGCTGACCGCCCCTCCCTACATGGAGGTACATTTTGGTTGTAATCTAATTCCCCACCCCTAGGCCAACCCCCTTGCAAGGGGCATAATGCATGTAACTTGAATTTTCAGGTTGAAGCTTCATCGACGTAGCGTGTGGGTAAGCTCACGCTTCCTTGCTCGCCCTCGTCTCCGACTAGGATCGGTGTCTTCACACCGGTCAGGTGAGCTTCTGGCCCCTCTCCTTGCTGGTTTAACCTTGCTGGGGTTAGTATTGCTTCTAAGTTGCCCGTCGGTGGCGAGTGTTGACACCCGTTTTTAGCCCACAAGTTGAGTCATTCTTGGGTGACTTCCCCAGTTCCTGGTAGCGATAATCCGATGCTACATCGGGTTATCGGTATCCGGAGCTCTGGGTCGTTACACAAGGTGTGCGGTGGTCTCTGATGAGCCATAGACATTCGATGGTGATCCCTGGTTTGTGATCAGCAAGGGAGGACTCCCCGTAAGTCTGAGTCCAGTGATGTGAGGATCGAGGATTGTGGAGCCCTGTTATTTGAGTTCATCGTGCTCCCCTGAGAGGGTAGAGTTGGCGTGAGGTCGGAGATCGGTTGCGGTGTCCGAGCGAGGGTTGGCTTGAGTTGTGGCATTGGTTTGTGGAAGAGTCAGCGGGTGGCCTGTCGTGATTTGGAGCGTGCTTGTTGGGCCGGTGGAGGTTTCCTGTTGATGCGTGTCTGGTGACCAGTGGATGGTCTTTCACACACAGAAGATGCTGACTGTTGGGGCTCGAGTGTGGCGAGATCCATGTGCCAGCGAGGCCTTGGGTGGTCGATTATGAGGTGTGCTTTTTCCGGATTAGATCTGGGGTTTGTTAGAAGTTGTCTCCTGGCAGAGCTGGTCCGGTGTTGTTGTCAGCATCTGACTTGCCGGGTGTGAGCTGGTGGAAGCTCAGTGTTGGTTGCCCTTGGTGCAGGGTGCGAGATCAGTCAGCGGGTTGTGAAGCTGACGTTTGGTTGGTCCGCTGAGCGTGGGCGTTGACCGGTGTTGGTTTTTGTGGTGAGGAGTGTGTTTTCTGTGTGAGCGTAGTGGTGTCTGCAGTGTCGTGGTTGGTTCTCGTGTTGGCTGAGGCAACGCCAGACTTGTACTTCTTGCATGTGCCGGCTCTGCTGCTCGATGTGTTTTGGGTTATGAGCGAGGCATTGTCCATGATCATTGTCTGGCCGTGTCCCTCTGGATCGTGATTTTTGTAAATATCGAGGTTTGTTTGGAGCCCGGATGGCGTTGTCAGTTGGTTATGGCGTTCTCCCCTATCGCATGGTGCTTGTCCTGAATTTCGAGGATGAAATTCTTTTAAGGGGGGAGGGCTGTGATGCCCCAGATCCTTATTGGGTCTTATCGAATTTCTTTTAGGTATTTTAGATCTTTATTTTAGGGAGTCAGATCTATTTTCTCAGAGTGTCTGACTCTGTTGTGTCTGAAATTACGTTCCGGACATCTTTTGTGTTCAGACCGGCGCGATCCGGAGCTGTTTCGGAGGTCCGAAGACGTTCCGCGGCCTTTTCCACAGATTTTTCCATTTTTCGGCCCCTTGAAGCTGCAACGGCAGTGAACTTGTTGATAGAACAATCCACACAACCGCTACTGGCTAAAGCAGAAAGTCCTACCAAAGCCCAAATGATATCAAATGAAGAAATTGTGGTCCTTGACCTCGAAGATGATATTCCAGATTTCATTGACCTTCAGCAAGCACCCCCGGGAATAGAAGACGGAGGCCAAGCTACAGCTGATGAGCTGATAGAAGTC
This sequence comes from Amorphophallus titanum, assembly GCA_024336825.1. NCBI lineage: Eukaryota > Viridiplantae > Streptophyta > Magnoliopsida > Alismatales > Araceae > Amorphophallus > Amorphophallus titanum. The sequence continues at coordinate 97,524 of JANBPO010006482.1, forward strand.
AATCTGGGAAGTGAGGATGACCCCAGGCCTACCTTCCTCAGTGCTCAGCTATCTCCTGAAGAACGGGACCTGTATATTCAGCTGCTGCAAGAATACCAGGATTGCTTTGCCTGGACCTACATGGAGATGCCATGACTAAATCCCGCAATGTCACAGCATGAGCTTGCAATAAGCCCTGAAGCCGAGCCGGTGAAGCAACCACCACGGCGCTTGAGGCTGGAGCTCATTACTCAAATCTGTACGGAAGTGGACAAGCTCATTGATGTGGAATTTGTCGAAGAAAATCAATATACCACGTGGCTGGTAAATATCGTGCCCGTGAAGAAGAAGAATGGACAAATCTGAATATGTGTCGATTTTCGGGACCTGAATAAAGCCTGCCCCAAGGATGACTTTCCAGTGCCAATCACGGAAGTCATGATTGATGCTACAACTGGCCATGAGGCCCTATCATTCATGGATGGGTCATCTGGCTACAACTAAATATGGATCGCAGAGCATGACCGGGTCCACACTGCCTTCCGAACTCCCAAGGGCGTCTATCACTACAAGAGAATGTCGTTCAGACTGAAGAATGCCGGCGTAACTTATCAGCGGGCAATGACTAGGATATTTGATGAGCTACTCTACCACAAGGTTGAGTGCTACATAGACGACCTGGTAGTAAAGACCAAAAGGAAAGAAGACCATCTGCAGGACCTCCGAGTCATTTTTCAGAGGTTGAGGCAGTATGAATTAAAGATGAACCCTATGAAGTGCGCATTCAGAGTATCGAGCAGAAAATTCTTGGGTTTCATTGTCAGATATCGGGGAATTGAGATAGACCCCACAAAGATCAAGGCAATTCAGGAGTTACCTGCACCAAGGAACATCTCCGAGCTGAGATCACTGCAAGGCCACTTGGCGTATATCTGGCAGTTCATTTCCAATTTGTCGGGGCGATGCCAGCCGTTTCACAAATTGATGATGAAGGATGTTCCCTTTTACTGGGATGAAAACTATTAGGCAGCCTTTGACAAGTTGAACATAATTTGGAAAGTTTGAGGGGTTAAAATGCAATTTAAGTAATATTTTCAAAAAAAATAAGAAAAATCAAAAAAATCACGTTTTTAACTCACCCCTCTCCCTTCTCTCTCCTCACTCTCGACGCCTCACTCTCTCTCCCTCTCTCTCTCTCACAAACGCTCTCTCTCTCCTTCTTTCCCAATCTCTCCCGATTTCTGGCGAAACGACGTCGGACCGGAGCGTGGGAGGTGCCGTTGGAACGGGCTCGACGAGTAGGTCGAGGCAGTACCCTCTATTCCGCGGTTCGGGGAGCGTGGAGACGAGACGGGTTGAGTAGAGCCGCGATGCCCAGTCACCCGATCCGCACCGTTTTGCGAGTTTCGTCACGATCGAGGTAGGGAAATATATTCCTCCTCTTGTCAGGAGCATTTTGACGCCTCATGCATCGCCGATGGCAGACGTTTGCATCGTTTTTCATGTAAATCTTTTTTTGATTAATTTTAGACCTAATTTGGGGTTTTTTCTTCCCTTCTCCCAGTTTTGATCGAAACGGCCGCTAATCGAGGCGCGGGAGGTGCCGTTGGTAAGGTCTCATCGTAAGGATCGAGTGGACGTCCTGCTTCCCTCGATCTGCAGAGCGTGGAGGTGCGTGCTGTCGGGAGGTCGTCGTTGTTCACGTCACCCGTTTGGCATCGAATCGGCTTCCTCGTCGCATCAAAGGTAGAGGGGTGGACTCTTCTCCTCGCTAGGATCAATTCCACAGCACTTGCACATGCATGCACAGCCGGTTGGTTTAGATTTGTTCATTTTTAGGTTTTGCCCTAAAATGTGTAAAAATCACATTTTAATTGTTTAAATACATTTTAATTGCTTGTTTGAGCTTCTATGGGTGTGCATGTATGCGGGCTGGGTGGGTGATGGATGGTTTTTGAGTTTTGTAACAGATTCCCATCGATTAGATCCACCGGGGTGCGACGCGATTAGAAATTCAACCCGTTCACCACCCAGCTCACATGGCGGTCGGACCAGAGGCCGCCATGAGCATAACGCACCATCGAGGGTGCGTTATGTGAGAATAGCGGACCACCTGAGATCCGTTATGCCCTTGGAACCCTCAGATTAGCCATGAGTATGATGCGCTATCGCGAGTCCGTTATGCTCTGAGTTTTCTGTGGAGTTTTTAGCATTCGGGTAGCTTTAACGCACCCTTGGTAGACCGCTATACCCCTTTGACCGATAGGTTTGACCATTGACCGTTGACTAGTCAACAGACACCCACGGGTCACAGGCAAACCACGAGATCAAGCCAAGACAAGCAGAAATCGGAGCAGTGGACAACGACAGCACTCTGGGCAAAGCGAACCATCACTCAACCGCTAGGTGAACCTGACAGTCAAGAGGCGGCCGCTACACAACCAGAGGCAATGACACTGGCAGTTCTAGATTGAGTCGTTACTATCGTAGTCAAGGAAAAGACCACACCCAGTCATCTAAATCGACCGATCCAGAAATCACCGATAAACAGACACCGCCCTAGAACACAACCTAAGATTGACCAACACACAGGACAGACATAGAACCGAACAATGGCCATTATGGCCACAACAGGATTGTAACGCACCTACATAGGGGCGTTACCTGCTCTAATGCACCAGAGTAGGGGCACCAGGGCAAACAAACCTTAAATCTAATACAGACTATGTAACACACCAGAATAGGCGCGCCACATCAGCATAATGCATCAGGACAGGGGCGTGATGGCTAACAGACCAAAACTCAAATAAAAGGCATGTAACGGACCTCCATAGGCACATTACACAAGCTTAACGCACCACAACAGGGGCGTTAAAGTCAACAGACCCAAAACACTAACGCAGACAAGAGGCATGTAACAGACCGAGCTAAGTCCGCCACAGCCACATGGTGCATGGGGGTAGCCGCGTTACACCACCCACCATAGCCAGACAAACGCCAGTCAAGCACAACGTAACGGACCCACACAGGTGCATTACTTATCCATAACGCACAGGGAGAGATCCATTGCAGTGAACCGACTGACATGGTCTTTGAGGCAACACGATCGTCGTGGGGCTGACAATAGTAGCAGGCCTCGAAAACCACCTGAGCGTAACACGCCTAGACAGGGGCGTTATGCTCCTATAACGGACTAGGTCTGGTGTGTCACACCAACAAAGTCTCGAAAGCTGAAAAATGATGAACGAAATATAACAGTCTATCGAGGGACCATTATGCTTGTGACAGTCTTTGGAAGGACCGTTACACAAATCCGGAGACTAAAACTATGGAATGGCCGAATCAGCCTGTTCCACGCCCCATTCACGCCGAAGCGCAGGGGAAATAATGCCAAATGATCATACAACATATTTGGAGTCAAAAAATGGCACATGCATCCACTAAAACGTGAGATCAGGGCGATTTCAACGGAGTGACCCTAAACGAGTCACCGAGGTTCTCGGACTCCTACCGGCCCCAAATGACAACCGATGGGGATTCTTAGGGCTTCCGATTTAAATCGGTTGATATAAGCCCGGAGCCTCTCCCCTTGTTCCTGTTTGAGAGCCAGCAACCCCGCCACTGACCTGGTGGGGCCATTACCCGTAAAACTCTCTTTGAACACTCGCCCAAACTTCTTGATGTCTCAGATGGATCCGGGGGTGAGGGCCTGGAACCATGTCTGAGCGCCCTAGACCAGGGTGGTCACAAACGCTCGGCACTTAATGGCATCGGACGCCCCGTGAAGAGTCATCAGGGCGTCGAAACTATCAAAGTGATCGGTTGGGTTTCCCTGGCCATCGTACGAGCCCTGGGGGAGATCTCTGCCTTCAAGATGTGGTCGGAGAATGGGGATTTCACCTCATCCTCCTCAGGAGAGGTCTTCTGTAGGGCACGAAGGACACGCTCCTACTCTGCAAAATGTCTCTCAAAGTCTCATAGCCAGAGGGACAACTCCAGATGTCGCTGGGCCGAGGAGCTAGGGTGGCAGGCCCGAAGGCTACCCTAGCGCCCCTCGGGGGCTTCAGTCTCCTGGAACGGGCGATGAGCTCCAGGCCTCTCCCCCCTCGGAGTCGAGGAAGCTTCCTGCTCTAGGGGAGGGGCTTGTGAAGGTCTACCTGACCTGTTGCGGATAACCTGCTGTCCCCGTAGGGTGAAATGGCCTCCAGCGATTCGTTGGGAGGTGTTGCCACGGGGGGGACTTTCTTGGAGGCGCAACTTTTCCTCCCTGGCGGCCTGGGTCCTCATGAGATCCACGAGGACATCCAGCTTCACATTGAGGGTTTGGAAGGCTTCAGCGTTCCCACTGGGGGGTAGTCTCGTCGCCGTAGGTAGGGTTTGCTCATTGTTAGGGCTGCTGGCATTAGAGGGCGGGTTTTCGGTGGTGTGGGAAGGTGCTTCTCCCACTGCCACCACGGCCTTCCCCATGTCGCTGGCAGGCCTCTTCCTAAAGCTTCTTCGCACCATGCTAGCTCTTTGGCCCTTTCCCACAGACGGTGCCAGATGAAGAGGCGTGATCTCGTGCGGGTCCTGAGCCAGAGAAGATGACCATGAAGTGTAGACTGCAAAGAAGGGAAACTAATTAGGGGTCCCAGGGATGGTTCCCTAGGGAAAACCCTTTGATGTCTAAGTCAGCGGACTAGTAGAGCTATGGTGCGGAGTTATGAAGGGAAGGTGACGAAGATGTGCGAGATCCCTCTCCACCAGAAGAGGTGAAGTGGTTCCTGCTCAGGGGGTTCAGGGGCCTCATCAGCCTCTTGGGTGACTTCCCCAGTTCCTGGTAGCGATAATTCGATGCTACATCGGGTTATCGATATCCGGAGCTCTGGGTCATTACACTTGTCCCTTGCTCGCGATGCCTACAAGTGGGGGGCATTTGTTGACGTTTAAAAGAAAAATGGGCCAGACTCAAAGTAGGAATGGGCCAATGTTGATTGGGCCAAACCAAAGACAAAAAAGGAGAATGGGAAAGCCCAATACAAGGGGGCATTTGGGCCAAATAGAATGGGCCAAAAAAGAGGAGGGGCATAGGGGACATATGCACAAATACAAGAAAGAGGGGGTAAGAAGAAAAAAGAGAGATTTTTCAAAAAAAATGGAAATAGGAGGAAAATGGGTGCACTGTTCATCCTAGTCACACCCTCAACTCATGACTCCCTACCACTATTCTCGTCCGTTTTGTTTCCTTCCTGCCACAAGCATTGATGGCATCAGCACGTTCGGGCTCCCCCTCCATGCTATTCTGAATGGCTACTCCCCTACGAGGATGACCGTGAAGATGCTAGTAGCAAGGACCGGTGAGGGGAGGGGTGTTTGCCAGCAACGGACCCATGTCCCTCCACTCCTTCGCCTCTCCCTCCTGCAACAGTCGTGCCACCAACAACGTCAGCAATGGCATGTAGTAGCATCCCACGAGCGACAACAAAGTAGTAGTAGCTACTATAGCGGCTGGAGTAGCAGCAACAACAAACACGTGGCAAGGTAGCAGCAACACGGCAATAGGAAGAACTAAAAAAAATGACAAAGAAGCCAGGAGGGTTTTCCTCAAAAACAGGGACTCCGATCCCTATAAAAGGAGCACCCACGCGAAGCTTAGGTTCTTCTTGGGAGTTTTCCTTGGATGCCCTGGAGAAAAGTCCCTCGAGCTCTTCCTAGAAGCCCGCTGTGAGAGCCTGAAGCAAAGAGAAAAGAGGAGAGTGTGAGCGGGAGAGTTAAAAGGATTGAGAGCCATCCGCATGAGGGTGGGTCTCCTTAATACCTCTCCCCCTTTTTTTCTTACAATTTGTAAGGCCTGACGTCGCCAAGATGCAGATGTTCATCTTCAAGAAAAAATGAAAGGATGGGCTTTTGGTTCTGATGTTTCTTCTATGAGCATTAGTGTTCTCTTCTAATCTCATAATGTATTATCCCCCTCTGCTCTCTTCTACTATTTTATTAAGTAGGACAATCTCCCTTCCATATTTTTTAAGCATGTTATTCTCTAAAAGGGCGGTAGAGCTGATAACGAGAAAATATATCTCGTCCCACCAGTTAGGGCGGCTCTGCACCCACCCCTCAACAAGTCATAGGCCTCTCCAGTTATCAGCCCTTGATCAATCCACATCGCCAAACCATTAGCCCTGCACTCTTCTGGCAATTCCATATCACCCTGCTTGGCTCATTCTCCGTTTGGCCTTCGCTATGTCATGGCGGGCCTATGAGTTCTAGTATCCATACGATACCTAGCCGTTATCCCAGCAAGCCTCAGTCTCAGCTAAATTCCCAGGCCTCCGACATTTGACGCCACACATACTCCACCCCTTCAATCCGGAATCCCCAGTTGCCAATTTATCCCGATTCGACCACTGTGATTCCAGTCATAACCTCAATTTTTCTTGAATCCCTGACCCACCAGTTATAACCCCAGTCACATTCTGCCATGATAAAATGGCCCCCATAATCATAACTTGATGATCTATAAGAGCCCTTACTAGGGTTAGAACAACATCCAGTCATCTGCATCCCCCAGTTTCAGGCTACATCCCCTGATAGCAACACGCTATGGACGATATTATCCAATTCAAAAAATAAACAAAAAGATAATGAGGTTAAAAACAGAGATACCCTGGGGGCATCAGGCAACTCCGTCCACGGGATTACTGAGGGCAAAAATTGCCACCAACCCAACTGAGATGAAAACCCGAAAGGGCACCTCAGGCAAAATCGAGTAACTCCTCGGTGTGAAAACCCGCAAGGGTGCACCGGAAAAAACAAAAGAGGGCCAGCTCTAAGCAAAAACCAGCAAGGACGGTAGAGCTAGTAAAGAGAAAAAAAAATCCTCTTCCTCTCTACTCCTCGCTGTCAAAAGCCGTCAAGCGCGACATTTTGCCGATGGCAAGCTCAACGTTACTCCACAACGACGGTGGCCAATACACCCCTGAGGGTCGGTCATCGCCAGCCCCAGTCCAGTCTCCGACTACAACACCTTCAAAGGTCAGTCGGCCAGCTCCAGCAGCAGTTCTAGTATCTCCGGCTACAACACCTCCGCGGTTAGCCGGCCAACTCCAGTCGTAGTCTCTAGCTCCAGCATTTCAGGTACACAGCTCAACGATCAGCCGACCAATCCTAGTTTCTTCAGCTACTACTGTCAGCCGGCCAGCTCCAGTTCCAGCCTCTAGCCCCAGTCCCCGGCTATAACACCTCCATGGTTAGTCAGCCAGTTCCAGTTCCAGCGCCAACTCCAGTATCTCCGGCTACAACAGCTCCGCGGTTAGCCAGCCAATTCCAATCCCAGTTCAAGCACCAGTTCCAGTATTCCGATTACAACACCGCCGCGATTAGCCGGCTAGCTCCAGTTCCAGCTCCAGTCCCCGGCTACAACACCTCCGCGGTTAGCCGGCCAGTTCCAGTCCCAATTCCAGCTCCAATCCCAGACCCCGGCTGTAACACCACAACGGTCAGCCGACCAACTCTAGCTCTAGTCCCAACTCCAATTTCAACCCCAATCCCAGTCCCAGCTCCAGTTCCAACCCCAATCTCAACTCCAGTTCCAATTCCAATTCCCATTCTAGTTCTAGTCCCAGATCCAGCTCCAACCACCAGTCCTAGCCCCAATTCTCGATCGTAGTGCCTTCCATGGCCACCCGAACAACCCATCTCCAGTTCCCAAACCAACGTGAGTTACATTTTCGACTAATAACATGTTAGTAGCCGATGCGCTGCTACTCGACCTATAACCAACACACTCCAGAATCAACCAGTAACCTTAACAGTACAGGCCATCACAGCCTTATAGGTTGAGCCCGACCCCCAACAACACAGGCCTACACCCCTCGAGGGGTTAGCCCCAGCCACCAGTTCACAACTCCCAGCTCCCAGCACCCAGCCTCCAGCATCCAGTACCCTTTTTCCTAGTTTCCAGCACTCAGCCCCCAGTACCCTATACCGGCACCCAGCACTCAGCTACCAGCACCCAGCATCCAGTCTACACCACTCTATGCTCAGTTCCCTGCTCCTCCACCCGAATCAAGCACGACTAACAGTAAGTGGTCGCCAATCCATGCACACAACATTGTTCCACAAGAAAAGAGGTGGGACGACTCAGCAAATGGCAAAACCAAACCGGAAGTTTGTCATTCATACTCTACAAAAGGAGCCCAAGATATGCCCTTGGGTGACAAAAGACATACAACTAGGCACATATAACAGAAAGAGGAAGGAGGCACAATCAAATCCCGGGCTCGCTCCCCTCCAACGCCGCCAGACGAGGGTCAACAGCCGCGAGCTCCGCCTCAAGAGTGGACAAGAGCTGGGCACTGGCCTTGACTGTGCCTCCGGCCTCTCGCCACTCAACTCTGGCACGCTCCACGGCCAACAACTACTCCTCCAAGGCCTTCCTCAAGGCCTCAGCCCGGCTCTCTGCCTCTCACAGGGGGACAGCTCGGCCTCGAAAAAGTGACTCAACCGCCTCGACGTGGCCCCTCTGCTCAGCTACCGCCGACGCGAGCAGGACCCGCTACTCCTGCACCTCCCGGAAGGCCACCAGTCTCCGAGTCCTCTGCTCCTGAGCGTGGGGGAGTCGCAAGTACTCTGCCCACATCCCGGCTAGCCCTGACATCCAAGGCTCATGCACTCTGTCAGCCGCTATCTCAGATCCTCCGGAGAAGGAAGAGGGTCACTCTGAAGGTAGCCTCGCGCTCGTTGAAGCAAGGAGGCACCCACGCTAGCGTCCAACAACGGCTCCGGCGGTGGGGTAGAAGTAGGCCACTCGACCCCCAAACGCGGGGAGGAGTCCCCTGCCTCCACTAGCACACCAGTAGAGGCTGCACAGTTCCAGCAAGCACCAAGGGAAAGTGAGAAATACATATAAAACTTTCCATGATGAACAAGGCGGAAAACCTGAGAAAATTTCTAGCTCTTACCCAGTGCAAATCCCTCTACGCCTGCGACATCGCCCACCGGGGTCAGAGAAGCCAGTGACTCCTCCACGCCCACGGCGTCCCACGCCGGGGTCGGGGAGACTCCTCCACGACCAAGGAGTCCTCCTCCGCGGCCCGGTCACCTCCAGCAACTATAGGCAGGGGGGAAGCTCCTCCCGACCACTCTCAGTAGGAGCCGGCACGCGCTCCTCTCCTGACTCCAGCACTGCACGCAATATAGAAGCGTCAGTACCCTACCATAAAGCATGAAAAAATGCTAAATGGGGGAGGAAAGACCCCCACGCACCTCTGGAAGAAGCCTCCACCTCAACCCCCTCGGTAGAGGAGGCCCCAAAAGAGGAAGAGCTCGAACTCTCCTCCGTCTCCATGACTAAGCTACTGCTGCTCGGGGAGCCTGACGAAGCCTCTGATGAGCCTCCAGAGGTGGTCGAACTAGAAGCCCCTGTGGATCAACGAAACAACAGGGTCAGTACACAGCCTAACCTCGTACAAAGACGGCCATCCAGTTGAGAGTTTCAGACAAGAAGCTCACCAACTGGGGCACTCCCCTCCGGGATCCCCTCTATGTCGACGATCTCCTCATCGTTTCCAGCCAAGGTCGTCGTCATAAGCTCTACCTCTGCGGCTCCAGTCGCGTCACGGGGAAGCTCACCCTCTTCCAAAGAAGAGAGAGTACCTGTGACCAATGTCAAAAGAAGCTTAGCACTAATGGGCGATAAAAAAGACCACCACAAGTGACTAAGTTCCCAGTCACGTACCCGAGGGTCCCATGGTAGAAGACCCCACCAGCCCCACCGTGCAAGCAGAAACCATGACGGGCAAAGAAGGAAGAGGCATCCCAACCAATAGCTGTGGTAGCGATCCAGACGCGTCCACGGCAGCAGATGCAACCAGGCTACCCGCCGCTCCCGACTCTCCCTCGAAAGAAGGGAGAGCCACCGACAGGCCAGTGCTAATCAGCTCCTGGATCATTTCCAAGGTAGCAGTCGGGTCCTCACCTGGCAAACAAAAACACAAACGCAGTCAACGACCCCAGCCTGTCAAGCGACCAACAAACAGAGGGCAACCCTCTTTACAACAATTCGACACTTACCCGAGCCGTCTCGGGTCGCTGCCGGCTCATGCCCCTCGACCGAGAGGGGCACTCCACCCTGCACCTCAGGAGGGGTCGTGGCCCCCGGCATCCCTGCCGTCTCTGCATGGAACACGTGGCTATGTCAGTCCCTAAAAGCAAGCACAGCCAAAAGCAGAACATGCCCAGTCCCAGAAGTCCCTACCGGGCCGGACGTCCTCGGAGGCCTTCCATGACTCGAAGTCGGGGAACGTCTCGACGTTGGGGCAAGTCTCCTCCATCACGCGAAGAAACGCCTCCATGTCGATCTCACACTCGACCCCGTCATCAGGCAAAGGATTGACCTCCTGGGGTGGCGAGAAAGCCGCCTCCGCCCCAGTTTCCAATGGAGCTACAAAAAACCCAGTCAAGCAATGCCAAGTTAGTCAACCATAATGGTTAAACCAGCAAGAGATAGAAGGCGAACATGGCGCTTACACATAGCCGGTTCCGCCTCTGAATGTTCGTCAGTCCTGAGTCCCTGTGAGGACTCACCAGCCCCCACCGCTCCAGTGTCTACTCGAGGTCGCTTCTACCTAGGCTGAAGACCTCCGTCTCCGCTCCCGAAAGACACCTCCGTAGAGGCATGATCCCCCTCTGTCGCAGAGCCTGCAAAAGGAACACAGCAACACACAACATCTCAGTCATATACATCAAAAGATAACAAGACTGAGACAATATGTTAAAGAAAGTGTCTCACCTGAGGCCACAAAGGGGGTCAACGGCAAAGGAGCCAGTTGCTCCAGCTTCAAGCCTAGCACTCGGGTAGCCTTTGCAACTGCCTCCCTAACGTCTCTTAGTGTGTAGGCACACACGATGTGAGAGACAAACTCCACCGGTCTAGCTGACCCTATCACGTGGGCGATATGGCGTCTCCAGTCATCGACCGCAGTATTAGCAAAGCTCCCCTCTGGGAGTACCCGGTCCAAGGAGCCCTTCTTTCCAAAGCCACAGTCGGCTTGGAACTGGGTCCACCAAGTCTTCGGCATCCTCGATCGAGACGCCCTAACTCCAGCTCCCGCAGGCGTCACCTGCACAGGCCTCAGGGGCTTGAGGGCCCCAATACAACCTCGACACGCTGACGAAGAAGCCCAGCTGCTCCAGGGCCATTGTTGTGCCAGCCGCACCACCTCCCAACGGATCCAGGAGAAGCGAGTCCTCAGATACTCATCGTCCAATGAAATCGGGGGCAGAACCTCCCTCAGAAGTCGACTCTCCTCAGCCTTCCGGATCATTTGAGGCCTTCTGGTGATACAGGTGGCTGTGCTCAAGCCACCACTTGGCATAGTGGACATCAAATCTCCCGCGGCAGTAGAAACCCCACCAGGCGGCTGCTAGCAAATGGTTGTCCCGACCTTTATACAACCTACTCGCCAAGGGGAATTCCTGGTTTGGCAGGATCCCATAGTCGTACCCGAAGTTCCGGGCGAACCGGTGCGGGTAGTACGACTCCAGAAAGCTCGTGGCAGACCGATGTAGCGCTAGCACTACCGGTCGGGTACTGATCACCCACTCTGTGTACAAGGCTGCATCTGGCTCTCGCTGGTAAGGAAGGGCGCAGGCCGCCCCGCCGCTCGAAGGTACCAGAATCAAACGGGAATCCCTCGTAGCACTGTCAAAAGGAAGCTCGTCCTCGCCCCTACCGGGCAGAAAGGATAGGGCCCTCCTAGCCCCCTCCAACTACACAACTGCGTCCCCGTCCGGCTGGCCAGTGAAGCTGAATAGTAAGGGCGTTGTCGGGTTCGCCACCGTCCCCCGCGTCACCAGTCCAGGAAACAGCAGACCGGCCCACACACTGAGGTTGTGGGTCGGCAGAAGCAAGCTCCGCTCCTGGGGCGCAGGATGCACCGCCAACACGCCCAGCCCCTGATAGACGTTGGCCAATGCCGCAGAAGCTAACGCCAGCCTCCGCCCCTCTACTAGTAAGCACGCGGGCCACAACAGCTCAACTCTCAGCAAACTATCCTCCCTGTGCGGGACCACAAACGTCACCAGGCAGTAAGCTAAGTACGCCGCCAAGTGCGTCACGTCCGGCAACCCATGGGGGTTCCACCCCTCTCGTGGCGCATATATGTACCTGGAGTACGTCTAGAACCGCAACTCCACCTCTGTGTACTCCTCCCAAGGAGTTTGGTCTCTCGCAAACTCCTGATAAAAGCAGAAGGGCCTGTTGTAGAAGTGACGAACCCACACCTTCAGTGGCACCCTGGGAGTCTGTGTGGCTCTCTCTCTCCCAGCCAAAGCCAAGTCCCTCCAGGTCTTCAACAGATACCGATAGTTGTGGGAAAGTCGATATTGTCCCTATCCATCGGTGTAGCGACAGTGAAGGTCATCCAACACTACCTCCTCGTACCCTTCGTCGCTAATCGGCAAACCAAAAATCTGGAAGAGCGACCACAGATCCAATGAAGTCTCTCCCTCTGCTGTCGCCACCATGTTCCACCGGCGGTTGAAGCGCTCCACCAGTGTTTGTATCAACCCCGTGTAGCAAGGGTACCCGTACAGTGCCGTGGTCATTGCATTTCTGATATCCGTCCATTCCAGGAGCACTCTGTAATGGTGCACAATCCCTGTCAGCCACTCAGTCGCCCCCTGATGGTACCTGTGCGAAGAGATCACCGCCCAGCAACCGTACCAGCCTACGACCATCTATCGAAGAATCCCGTCCAGGAGGCTATGGTTGTCGTAGCCTTCTCCAGCATACTGTAGCCCTGACAGCTCCAACACCAACCACAGAGTCCCCTCTGTCTTGACCCAGTGGTGGCCGCGCAAGTCCCAGGAAGCGGGGCCCAGCACCCCAACACGGACCCCGAACTGGTCTGCCTTGCTGAAAAAGCGCAGGCACTCAACGCTGGGAAACTGACGCTGCCTCTAGTAATCCATCGAAAAGCTCGGGAAGCGGTAAAGGGCTACCCCATGCAGGCTGCCCCTGCTCACCGGAATGGCCCGCTCCAACCGGCGGCGCTCTCCAGCAACGCGAGAATCTCCCTCCTCCATGCCAGGTGAGAAAAAGCTCCTGATAAACTCGAATAGATGGGAGTCCAGTGGAAACTCTACCGGGTAACCTCCAGCACGATCATAGGTGTAAATCCAGCCTGCCTAAGAAATACGGGCCGACTCTACGATCCCTGCTCCACCCGCCCCTTCTCCAACGGGGCACTCAGCTACCAAAAAACGTCCCTAGTCAAGCTGGTCCACACTAGCCACAGTGACAACGGGCAAGCCCAGAGGAGGCAAGGCTCGCCCGGTCCTCCTCACCCAGTGGTCCTCCTAGTGGGCCACGCGCCTCGGAACCCGCTCATCCCGGCTGAATCTCGTCATAGCTGCAAAACAAATTGCACAAAAATGGTAAGTATACCAAGAATCAATATATACAAGACAGCAAAAGAAACGCACATGAAGTGTCAAAATACAACTACAACAACCCAGAACGAGGAGCTCACGGGCCGTACGCCCTCGTCTCCACCACTAACGCACGCCCCGTGAAGGGCATTTGTTGTTCCCAGACAATTTCCCAATAAAATATCAAGAAGTAAAGGTTCGAGAATTTCCCCTCAACCGGCGCTCCAAGGCCCATTGCGATGCCCTCATTGAGGCCGCTCATGCCTTGCGTGAGGAAATCCATCGGACCCGGTGCCTGCTTCGGCATCGCTGCGAAGCGATCTGTCACCGACATGTTGATCTGCGGCGGAAACTTCTTCCGGATCGCCGACTGCATCACTTCCTTCGACGTGCCGTCCGGGAACGATGCGGTAGACCCATCGGGGAGATTGACCGTGATCGGCATTATTCAAGCTCGCCCGTCGCGGGGTTGAAGGTGTAGGTCGTGCCGCTGCCCGACGCGGCGGTCATCGGCGTACCATTGGCAGCCTCAACGACCGCCTCCACCATCTGCTGCAACCGCGCCTTCTTCTGAGCGATCGACTCTGGTGCCTCAAATGGCTTTGGCGTGAGAACATCGGTCTGGCGCTGAACTTCATCATCGGTCGCAGTTGCGCCTGACACGCTATAGAGATACGAGGCCACGACGGTCTTGATGGAGTTCTGAGCCTGCTGGTAGTCCGCAGCAGTGAAACCTTGGAGCGGGCGCGCACCAAACACATTGATGCCACCGGCAAACTGGTTTCCACCGTTGGACAGCGAGTCAAACGTGCCAGGCTTCCCGTTCGATCCAAGCAAAGATTCGGCTTCAGGAACGAGAACCTTTGCGAGTTGCTGATTCCGGCGCGTGGCTTCCGTTGTCTTGGCGTTAGTCGACGGATCAGCCGGCCCGCCTGGGATGAATGACAGTGTGCCGTCTGGGGTCCACTGGTATCCACTCGGCGCGTCCTTTGGCTGTGTGCCATCCGGGGTGCGAAAATCGCCCATGAGTTCGCCCGTTACCGGGTTTACCAACTGCCCGTTGATTTCGACGCCTTTCAGCAACTCCGGGGCTCCCTGAGCACGCTGCGCCGCCAGATCGGCCATAGCCGCCTGCCAGCCCTGTGCGGCGGGGAGGTTGCTGTACTGCGGGAAGTTCGCCTTGATCCACTCCGAGGTCTGGTTCTTCTCAAGCGCATCCTGCTTGCGCTGTTCCTCGAGCGTCTGCTGTCGGTAACGGTCGGCCTGCTGGGATTGTCCGTAGCGCGCGGCCGTGCCGAAGGCGTTGCCGATAGACGAGGAATCCGCGAGCCCGTAGCCGAGGTCTTGCAGCGCCTCGCCGCCGAAACGCGCCCAGTTGAAGTCTGGATTGATCGCAAACCCTGCCATTCATCAGCCTCCGAAAGCGCCGCCGCTGATAGCCTTGCCCGCATTGCCGGCGACATACCCAAGCAACTGCTGCCACCAGGGCGCTTCGTTCGCCGCCGCAGTCGGGTCGCCGAACGCCGCGCCGATCTTGATGAGGCGATCGAGTTCCGCATTCTTGGTGCGGTCGTACAGGTCCGCCTTGCCGAGCAATTTGCCCTGCGCATTGGCATCCTTGGCGCTGCCGATCTGCGTGAGAAGATCGATAGCGCCCTGCTTGTTGGTGAGCGCCTGCTGGCCCATGCCGAACTGCTGGCCCGCCGTTGCGGCCTGACCACCGAGCGCGCCGGCCTGCGAGTCGAGCGAGCGATAGCGGTTGTTGATATCCGCCGTCATGTTGTTATAGTCGAGCCCCGCGAGCGCGGTCCCCAGCCCCTCCGCGGCACTCTCCGACATGATGTCCGAACCATAGCGGCCATTGGAGGCGAACAGGCTCCCCACGCCCGTCAGAGTGTCGTCGGTCAGCTTGTTGCGGAGCGTCTGATAGGCCGCTGAATTGGGATCGTAGGCATCGGCCAGATCGGAATACTGAGTGCCGAGGTCACCGTACCCGGAGAACACTCCGCCGAGGCTGTTCTGCGCCGCAAGTTGGCCATTGCCATACCCATTGGACGAGACCAGCGACTTGCCGAACGTGTTTCCGGTCGACCATGCGTTCTTCGTCGCATCGCCGGCGCCGGCAAAAAGGGACTGCCCGAACACGGGAGCCTTCTTGTCGAGCTGGTCGCCCAACTTGTCGAGGTACTGAGTGCCGAACTGTTTCGACTGAGAGTCACCCATCGAGGCGCTTCCTCATTCTATTTGGATTGTCGGGGTCGAAGTGCTCCCATTCCGGAAACACCCGCGACCAATTGCGGCCACCGCCGCGAAGCTCTGTGCAGCCCGCCTTGCAAGCCAGCGTTTCGATCTCGTCAACTATGCGTCTCGCGCCAGAAATGAACGCTCGCGGGCCGCCCTCAACCTCACCAGCGACGTAATTGATCCAGCAGCAGCGGGCGCCGTCGAACGTGCCCAGCGTCACGACGATGATGCCCGTCACCGCCTCGGTCACGACGCGAAACGCTTCGCTCTCGCCCGATGCGAGGTCCCAGAAAACATCGCGCAGTGGCTTGCCTTCGACCGCGACCGCTCGCCTCAGTTCCGGCTCCAGGTCGTCTGCCCATCGCAGCAGGATGTCTTGCCGCGAGTACGGGAGAAACGTCACCCCTGCCCCGGCTCAACGATGACGGCGAACACGTCGATCTGATTTCCGGCACCGGCCTGCGCCTGCAATTTCCAGCCGACCTCGAGCGGGATGCTGTCCCAATCCAACGTCTGCCGCGCCGTCATCGGCTTGGCCTTCATCAGGTAGACGGTGGACGTGCCGTCGTTGACCATCAGCGAGAACGCGGGCGTACTCCCCGCCACTTCGGTGACGTAGACGGCCTTAACCAGGCACCGGTTGGTTTCCGCAACGATGTCGGTGACACTTGTGCCCGTCAGATTCTTCATGCGGGCGCCAAAGACGCCGCCCTCGAAATTGACGCCGCTCATGGTACCACCTTCATAACTGGCACCGAGTAGTGCCAGTAGGACTGGTTGAGCCTTTTCGCGACAACATCCTGCAAGCGATCGACGATGAGGCCGTTTGACGCGATGCCTACCGAAACGAGCGCAAGAACTTTTGCGTCCTTCAGTCGCTTGTGGTGCCGATGATAGAACGCGACGCGCAGTTGTTCGCTCATCGGGGACCTCCCGTCGCCTTGACGATGCCCTCAATGCCCGTGTCTTTCGACCACGAAGCACCAGCGGCATGATTGAGCCTGATCCTGCCATAGCGGCCCCTGCCGCGAATGCCTGCCCTGCCACTCGTCGCGATCGAT
Organism: Amorphophallus titanum; assembly: GCA_024336825.1. Taxonomy (NCBI): domain Eukaryota; kingdom Viridiplantae; phylum Streptophyta; class Magnoliopsida; order Alismatales; family Araceae; genus Amorphophallus; species Amorphophallus titanum. Next base: position 114,218 of record JANBPO010006482.1, read on the forward strand.
ACGTCGGGTTTGTAGGTCAGGTTGTCCGACATGCGTTCCTTGACCGCCAGTTGCACCGTCGCATCGGGGTCATCGGTCAGCGGCTCACACCAGGTATAGAGGTAGCTCTTGCCGTCGCCCTCGGTCGCCGTTTCGAGCGAAGCCGCCGCATTGACGCCGTCGAAGAAGCCGAACTTGAAGCTGCTATCGAGCCCGGCGAGGCGGAAGTTGCCGCCCTGGAAGAACGACGATCCAAGCGGATACTGCGACCAGTCGTCGAGTTGGCCGAATGTGTCGAGCGTGTCGAGCACATAGCCCGGCGTCCCCATGCGGAAAATGGCCGATGTTGCCTCGGTGCCGGGAATGAACTCGTTGGTGACCCAATTGTAATCCAGGTACGAATTGAACACCGTTGCCGTCGAGCCGTCACCAGCAGAGGTGTAGATATGACTAAGTCTAACCATTCGGGCTCCTTAGAAAATGAAGCAGTAAATTTCTTGGAAACAAATGAATGAGTTGCTCTGGTATCAAATAAAACTTTAGCAGTCTTAGAACAAACAGTTAGTGTACCTTCCATAATTCCACCATCCGTCGGTTTTGTCTCTTGGAGAGCTTGCAGATGGCCTTGTTTCTTTGTCGGACGCTTCTCATCTTTCATGGTTTGCTCATTCAACAATGGGCAATCAAGGATTCGATGTTCTCGGCTCCCACATCAGAGACAGGCTCCCAGCCTCCTCCAGCATTCTTCGGCCCTATGGCCGGCCTTGTCGCAGTGTTTACAAACTTCCTTAGAAGGTGTGGCGATGGAGAATGGCTTGTCATTTTTCTTAAATTTCTTTTCTTTGGAGGACTCCCCTCCATTGTCAAACTGCTTCCTATTAAATAATGGTTTGAAGTTTCTGGGACATGCGACTTGCTCCTTCTTGCCCCTTCCTTGGATCTTATCAAATAATTCAGTGGCTTCCTCTAGCAACTGTGCACATTGGAACATTTTCGAATAGGCCTGGATGTCCATTGGTGCTAGTTGGGTGATGTATTGGGGCCGAAGCCCATTGAGGAACCTCCTAGCCTTCATCTTTTCAGTGCACACCAAGTGGGGTGCATACCTGGATAGTCTTGAGAACTGGGCCTCGTACTCGGCCATTATCAGGGTAAATTCCACGGCCTTTTTCTCCTGAATGCGATCGAAAAAGTACTTGTTGTTGTAATGTACAATAAATTCAGCCCATGTGACATAGCCACCTGGCAATGTCGCTTCTATGGATTCCCACCAACATCGAGCATCCCGCTCCAGTTGGAAAGTGGGCAGTAAAACCTTTTCTTCATCTGTGCATTGCATTACACGAAAAATTCTTTCAATTTCCTTCAACCAGTTCTCAATGACCTTGGGGTCAGACGAGCCCGTGAACCTTGGTGGGTTCATGTTGCGGAATCCCCTATGGAGATCACCAGCTCTACGATTGGCTCCGCCCTGCGCCACCTGTTGTAGCGCTTGAGTTAGACCTTGCATTGAGCACTGCATCTCGGGCCATAGTGCTCTTTTAGCTGCCATAATCCTACAAGTGATTTCAATCAAATTAGTTTCATGTTTCAAATTATAAATCTTGGATGTCAACGTAGGACTTAACCCATGGCTCTACCCATCTCACTGGGTATAAGGTGTAAACCTATCCTTGGAGTTGCCTTGTCCTGAGTCTGTCGGCAGTTTCCTATACTGCCATTGGTGCTTTGTAGTACGGGTGACAGTGCATGATCAACCTATCTGTACTTCAGCACTCGTACTTTGGAGTTAGTGTTTCGTGAGCCTTCACTAGTCGTAGTCTTACGTCACGTTACGGCGTGACGGCTCTGGCACCTTCCCGATATACGGTTCTTAAGCTAGTTCCGTCGGCCCCTGGTCCAACCATAGCATCCAACGGAGGGGGAATACTAGCTAGAGGCCTGGCTTAGGCAAGAGACAGTGTGTGCACACGTGGTCAGAGACTCTGGACTAACGCCGTCGGGCATTCCCCTGTCTAGTCACTGGCGACGGTACTTTGGTTCTAGTTTTGATAGTGTCTTGGTCTCGGCCTAGTTCTTGTGGTAGGGTACGCGGACAAGACACTAGTAGGCACAGCATAAGACGTCAGTGGATGTAGCTGGCTGTTCTTTTGGTGAGAGGCACACCAGTCACGTGGCACATGACTCTTCGCATTTCTCTTTGCGGTTCTTGTGCATCGTGACCTTCCGGGTTAGCCCTCTTGTGGCTGTACTCAAGGTCAGTGTCCTGCCGTATGCATGACGTTCTAGTCATGTGTAGGGCAGTGCGCACGACGTCCTAGTCATGTCATCTGGGTCTGCGTCTATCTATATTTTTCCTAGGTTTCTTTATCTATTTTGCAGGTCCCTTGTAGTGTCCACAGATCGGCAACTCCTAAATTCGTTAGCTCAGAGTCGCCTTCCTGTTGCTGCTTGGAGTAGTTTAGGGTGCCGAGGTTATTTCGACAGCCACTCGTCTGGTACGATTTCTTCCCCTCTTCCTAGACTGTTCCCTACTCCTGCTCCATGTCTCTTCTTTTACTGCTTTTTAGCATAGTGTCACAGCTTTGTAGTTTAGTTTTTCCTACTTCACTACCTGCTATTTTATTTGTTCCGTGTTACTGCGTGTTTTTCAGTGGGGATCCGCGTGACCCCTACTAAGCTAGTGACACGAGGCTCACCCCTACTTTTCAGGTGGGTCGTTGGTCATTCTGCTTCCGCGTGTCCTGGTGTGCGAGTTCGTAGCTGTTAACTGGTACCTTCGTCGGGCTTCCCCCTACTTTCTGGGTACGTCTTTCTTTTCTGTCGACTGTACTATTAGACTTGTTGTCTTTCCTTTAGACTAGACTCTGGTATATAATTGTTAAATTTAAACTATTAATTAAAAAGTAATTTTATTTCTCGTTTTAAGTCGCGATTTCACGTTTTGGGGGCGTAGAATCATGCTAGGGGGGCTTGGGGGTTCTTTTCCCTTCATTTTCCCCTTCGTGTGGCTTGTTTGGGGCCGAAATGGGCGACCTCGGTGAGGTTCACCATTTTTGCCCCAGCGAGCGTTGTGCGGTCGAACCAGAGACTGCACAAGCCTTGTGCGGCCCTGGCCTGGCCGCATAACGGCTCGGCGCGCTTCGAGTCAGGCTCGGCGCACAGTAGGAGTTGTGCGGTCTATCGCGAGACCGCACATCCCCTTGGGCGGCCTCATGCCGATCGCCCATGTACACGTTTTGACCGTTGTTTTGACCGTTATACAGTGTTTTTGGGTAGTGCGGCCAGGGGCTGACCGCATAACCCCTTGTGCGGCCATGGGCTAGCCGCACATCTCCGATGCCTTTTGGCTCGGCACGCAGTGGGCTTGTGCGGCCTGCCAGGGACCGCACAACCCGTGAGCGGCCCATGATGGACCACCCAACCTGTGAGTTTTTGACCGTTGCCCGTTACCGTTATACAGTGGTCTGGGGTGTGCGGCTAGGGACTAGCCGCACATGCCCTTGTGCGGCCTAAGGTAGACCGCACGTCTGTTGGAGTCCGACAGGTTGTGCGGCCAGGGTTGGACCGCACCTGCCTTGTGCGGCTACATCCCAAACGCACATGATCATTACGCCGGGATTGAGCGACCGAGGTCTGACCGCACATCCCTTGAGCGGTCCCTGATCAGCCGTTCATCCTAGCAAGGGTGGCCGTGATGGAACCGCCCATGCCCTTGAGCGACAGGATCATACCCGCCCTTTTTCCGTGTGGCTAATGATGGACCGTTCATCGTCTGAGGCTTAGCCGGTGATTTTTTGTGCCGATTTGAATCCCGGACGAGCGGATCTCGATCCACGTGCTGTCCTGTGGTCTGACTGGTGCTGGGCATCAGGTGGGGGCCAGGTATGGGATGCCGTGAGGAATCCCGGGATGTGACTTTTTTGGCTTACATCACCATGAGTCGGTGTTGTACGAGGAGCGATCCTTGTGCTTGTTTACCTTCGGAGTTGGTTTCCGTGACTTGAGGGTCTGTGCTTCCGGTGACCCACCCACTAGTCATAGCTTCCATGGCACGCATGTGTCGGCCCACTAGGAGCACTGGTATGGCGTACCCGAGAGAGACGGTGAGTAAGCTGGTTACCGTAGGGCCCCCGCGTACCGTCGGGTCCGGGCTTGGTGGGTTCCCGAGGCCGACTTGACTGGTAGAGCACCTTTGGCGTTGTGCCATTGTGCTCTATTTAGGGAGTGTTTCCCTATGCTTAATTCACAATTAATTTAGAGAGAATAAGCAGATGCCAACAGTGATTAAGATAAACGCAAGATACAAAAGATATTCTCTCAACCTTTCCGTTCTCACTCGAACAATCAATGCATTGAACAACTAAATTAACCCTCACACGGATAGCAGATGAAGCGATGTGTGATGTGTAGTGAATTAAAAACCTATTCAGTTGACCTGTGAAGGGAGATAGAAGAGATGGTCAATTGCACAGGCAAACACACGAAACATGAGATTTTTAGGTGATTCGGGACCACGACGGGCTCCCTATGTCCACCCCTCACCCAACTGGGTGAGGCTTCACTCCACGCTACTTTCGTAGCATCATGGGGATGAACCCCAACCACACACACACTGCTTTCGCAGTAATAACCACAAGGGGACTCGCCCCAACACGCTGCCACTGCAGCACACACACACACACGTTCGGGGAATGTACCTAGGACATGACAACCACACGGAGTCGCAGCTCCATCCACACACAACTACACACTGGTAAAGTTTCCCCACAATAAAACCACACATGCGAAGATACAACTCCACCCACACACAAGTATCCTTTAGATTTAACATATAAAGATATACAATAAATGCCCAAATGTTGATCTATTGCTTAAATAAGATAGTAGAGATGAGAGAAGAATCCCCCTCAAATCCTCAAAGAAATCACGTCCATGTTGATAGTATGGTACACAGGAATGATTTTTCGTGGAGTGGAAGACGAGCAAGGTCGTAGAAGGCGCCCTGGGAAGAATGGTTCAGAGACCTTGCCCCAGCAGCTTCAGATCGGCGGGGAATGATTGTTCTTGGCGTCCTCCTGCTCTTCTTCTTCCTCCTCCAAGTGGTGGTGTCGCCCTAACCCTCGTCCTTCTTTTCCTGCAAGCAAGTAGAGCAATATTAGCACTTGGACTTGTTCCTCCGATAGAATTTGTAGCTTAGATATACCCAAGAGGAAAAACAACTAAGGACCATAATACCCATGTTAAAACCCTCCAATCTAACACCCAATAGATAGGAGTAACCCTAGGGGTGTTGGGGTAAAAAGCCCCAAGCAATCAGATCATTAAACCATGGGTTTGAGACCAAAACTAAAATCTCGATCCAAAAAGTGCAGCAAAAGTGTCGACCCGAGTGGTTCGACCTTCAAGGTATTCCCCCATCCTTTTCATGTTCTTCAAGTTTCTTATTGAATAATTGCTACACTTGGAAGAAATTGATCCGGGATGTGTTTTGTTTGTGGATTACCCTCTTTTGCAGGTTTACAAAGTTTAAAGCACGGGGCCCAAGCTTCCTAGCTGGCTGGGAAGCGGGGAGATCAAAGTTTCCATCTTCTTTCTCTGCAGCAAAAGTATGACGGATCCCTGAAGGCGTGTTAAATTCACATAACGCATCTTCCCCAGTCTGTTAATCTTCCCTGAGTTGCAGATCTTCAGTTCTGATTTTCTATCTCCTGCAGGCGGGTGCTTCATCCTTCCTATTCTAAGGTATTTCTCGAGTCTCTGGCTGGTTGTTTACCTTAGTGGCGATCACGTTTTCTTGCTTGGGCAATAGCTCTCTCTCTCCATTACCTTTCCTTTTACTTGTTCCACCCTCGCGGTGTGTTTACTTCCTTTGCTCCACGCTTCGGCGTGTGTTTTTATTTTTCCTCTTTAGTTTAGTTATAGATTGAGAGCGTTTGCCCATGTCTGGAATTACGATGATTGCATAGGTAGATGTTGTGCTTATTTAGTGGTAGATTGATCACTTGACTTACTTCTACACACTATTCATCACTATCTTGCAATCAAGGAATCTCATCATCCATTACACATCAAATGGAATAAATATAAAAATCAACAGGTGCCAGCTCCACCAGTTGGGCACAATGGTGCCAATGCCTCAGTAGCGGCTGCTCGAACACCCACAACAATCAGGTTCGACACACCCCTGGCCGAAGCTCAACCACGGCCATCCAACACGTCGGTGCCAAAAAATCTAATGGCACAGCGCCAGATGATCGAGCGGATTGTTGAGATGAAGCTCACCCAATTTGGGGAAGGGGCCGCAACTATAGATCTCTATAGTGTCTCATACCCGCTGCACCACCAATTAAAGAAGCTTCCTCTAGAGTACGCCAAGCCACCGAAGCTACAGAAGTTCGATGGATAGGGGTCTCCGCATGAGCACTTGGCCTACTATATTACGGCCATGGACGAGCTCACGTTGGATGAGTCGTACCTCCTATGCTACTTGGCCACCTCACTCACGGGAACGACCTTCCAGTGGTATTCTCACCTGAAGCCCAACTCAGTCATCGACTGGGCGGATCTCCAGAAGAAGTTTCTCGACCGCTTCCAAACGACCGAGCAAAAGATCTCACTAGTTGAGCTCTGCTCTCTCCGGCAAAAGTCTAGCGTACCAGCAGTAGTCGGTCTGTCCTCTTTCTGTACATTTGACCGGGGTATGCCCCGTGTAGTTGTACTTGTGGACTTTTCTTTCAGTTGTAGGACCTGTATATTTGTAATTTCTGGACTATTATATATATTTTACCATGCTATTAGTTTAAATTACTTCCGCACTTAATTTTTAATTATCCTTTAAATTAATTTACGCATTGTAATTCCAATTCGTTATACGACTCCTCGACAAACTCCACTAAGCCTTCAGGGGCCTCATCAGCCTCTTGGGTGGCATCCCCAGTTCTTGGTAGTGGTGATCCGACGTTATCAGGTTATCGGTACTCGGAGCTCTGGGTCGTTACAGTTGGTATCAGAGTGGCATTGAGGACTTGTATAAGGAATTGACATTGCATAGCGTGGTCCAGAGTAAGTCCACTTGAGTCATCTACTGTTGGCTTAGGATGTTTTCCGTGTTTGTTGATATGATTTTCACCGATATGTGCTTTTTAGGTTTCGATGGCACGTCGTTGGAAGGCGCGTGTTTCCAGGGAGGGAAATGGTACTTCTCCTCCGGTGGTGGTCGTGATGGTTTATTCGCCTGCGCCGAGTCAAGTTCCAGCGGCTCCTATCCCTGTTGTGGAAGGCATGCTCGGTGTTCAGAGTGGAACACAGAGTGAAACCTTGCTGGCTCATCTACCGTCTGGAGTAGGACAGGTGATATCTCAAGTGCCCGCCCAGGTTGAGTCCACTCAGCCAGGTGTATAGCATCACCTAGTCCCTCAGCCAATTGGGCAGTTGCAGCAGGTTTATCTGCCGAGCGTCCCTGGAGTTCCTTCCGTTATTCCCGCTGTCGATGGTGCTTCTTCTTCCAAGTCCAAAGGCAAGAAGTTCAGGAGATTCAAGAATAAGAGGCGTGAGAAGCAGCTTGCCTGACAGTCTTCTACCGGTGTTGTTCCATCATCAGTCCCGTCTTCTCAGCAGCATCAGGGACCTACTGCCCGTCAGTCGGGATCATGTGGGAGGTGTGGTGGTAGCCACCCTATCAGGCCATGTTCCTTGCCGGTGGTTTGTTTCCGCTGTGATCAGCCGGGTCACATTGTTTGAGACTGCCCGTACAGATCAATACTGACGTAGTTCTTTTCGTCGGCCCAGCCACAGCAGCCCCAGTTCCAACCTGTGCCACCACAACCTCAACAGGACTCACCAGTGTCTCTGCTTCCTCGTGCTGAGCAGTGACGTCCTATCTTTTGAAGTTCAAAAAAGGGGAAGGCTACATGTGCTTCGGGGCATACCCCTGCTTTACATGTCAATGAAAAAGGGGGGAGGACGCTCAATCTACTCCCCGGAAGATTTCCTCGAGAGGAAGAATCCCGACGTAAGGGAATTTTGCCATGTCGCATAGTCGGTTCCTTTGTTCTTCGAGGTGCGTTAGCTCAGACGTCACAGACGCTGTCTCGACTCTGGCAACGGCAAGCTCCTCGGTCTCTCTGACCACAGCCGCCTCGACTTCAACCAGCTCGGCCTCGACTGTGACAAGATATTCCCTCAACTTGTGAGGTCACCGACACGATGGTGACTTTCGTCCAAGGCCTTTTCATGCTACTCTTCATTGCCTTTTTGCACCCCCAGGGCCTGCAGGTACTCGTCCTCCTGAGCACTGATAGCAGTAAACTCGCTAGGGGCCCGGGCCTCAAGGAACTCGCGGCGGTTGACGTATTTCAATAATAGCAAGACTCGTCGCAACCATTCCTCTAGAGGGCAACCCAACATCTGTAGTGCCCCGATCAGCTACGCCACCATGGTGTGTACCCCCCGATATGTAAGGGAGGGATCGGCGAAGATTATCGACCACAATGCTAGCAGCATCTGTCAGACCGGTGCGTTTGAGGTGGCGTGGCCAATGGAGGGCACGGCTGGAGGGTCAAACTCGACCAAGCTATCTACAGCCGCCCACAAATCCACGTCCACCGCGCCCGAGGAGGACAGAAGAGTGGAGGCCAGGTCACTCAAGCATCCAACCTCGACGAATGACTCTCGACCGACCATCGCCAGAGGAGCCGACAGAGCTGTGACCGAACCACCCAACTCCATCGTCGCGAGGGGCTGCTCCACCTACTCTCGGTTGGAGGAAGGGAGTGGAGCAGAGCTAAATCAGATTTTACTATTGAAGGACTCATGGCCCTTTTCGCTTGTGCTCCCTCCTCTCGGTAAATCGTGATGCTTGTCAGCGCCTTCCCCAGAAGCTAGTCCTCCTCGGGTGTCATGAGCGGTCGGGGAGGTGGAAGAGGAACCATAAGTTTAAGCCCGTTCCCCGACTGTAGGAAGGACACCAGGCACTCCACCTCCGATTTCGAGAGCAGTTGCGATCCACCTACCCCCGTGGGGGTGACTGGTTCCCTCTGCTTCGCAACGGCCTTGCGAGCTCTAGCGGTGCGTGCCTCGGGGAGCCCTTCCTCCTCCTAAAACACAGACAATGGGGTATCGAGGCGAGCTACCTTGTCTTACCTTGATTTGTGTGTCCATGAGCTTTGAGAGTCTTGGTGATCTCTCATGTCTCCGTGATTTGTGCTGTATGGATATTTGGATCTGGTTGTCTTGTGTCGTTTCCTTTGTCAGTATTTTACCGTGACTTTGACTTAGGGATTAGGCTGATTGGCGGCATGTTATCACTTTTGTACGACGGTTTTGACCCTGAGTCGTGAGACTCAAGGATCGTTGTGTCAGCAAGTCTAGTTGTTTGTCCTGGGTCTGGTGGTAGTCTTGCATGCTGCCTTGTGCTTGGTGCTTCATAGTATGTGTGACAGTGCGTGTTTAGCTTGTCTGTACTTCGGCACTCGTGTTTCAGAGTCTCTGTGTCTAGTGAGCCTCCACTAGTCGTAGCCTGACGACACTTTCCTGTGTGTTGGCCCACCTAGGAGTGGTGGCGGGGTGAGTTTCACGACTCAGATAGTTTTTAGACTAGTTTCTTTGGGCTCCCTTGCCTTGCTGTAGTATCCTGCTGGGGGAGAAAACTAGCTAGAGGCCTGGCTCAAGGCATTGAGCTTGTGTGTGCACACGTGGTTAAGGGCGTTTGGACGAGCGTCGATAGGTGTGACCCTGACTAGTCACTAGTTATTGTTATTCCTGGTACTTGGTTCTATGAGTATCTCAGTTACTGCCCTTCTAGGCGTGTGTGGGAGATACTTGTGGTGCAGTGTAACACGTCAGTGGACGCATCTGGCTGTTCTTCTAGTGAGGAGGTACTTCTGACACTTGACACTTAACTCCTTGTGTTTTTGTGACTGGTTTCTATTAGGTTTGATGTGACTTGTCGGGTAGTCTGCGTTGACTTCACCCGTGGTCTAGTCTTGTGTAGCGTACACGATGGTGAGTTCGTGTATGCATGTGCCCTTGACTGTGTAGGCCTTTTTGTAGGGCTTTTTACCTATTTGGTAGGCTTCAGCTATGAAGCTAGTGCTTTGTCGACGGATCGGCAACGCCTGACTTTGTGAGATCGAGGTTTGTCTTTCTATTACTATTTGGAGTAGCTTAGAGAGCCGAGGTCCACTTGGCAGCCATGTTTCTGTTCAGTACGGCTTTACTCTTTCTTGTAGTTGTTCTTACTCCTGCTTTTACAGCTTTCTGTTGTAGTTTAGCACTGTTGTTACTCCTGTTCTTTCTGTTCTTCTTGCTTTACTGTCTTGCGTGTTACTGCGTTGTCTCCAGTGGGGATCCGCGTGACCCCTACTCAGCCAGTGACCCAAAGCATGAGAGTCATCGGGCATACACTTCTGCAACATGGAGACGTAAAACACGTCATTCACCGTTGCCAACTCCGAGGGTAACTGCAACTGATATGCAACCTCGCCAATGCACTCAATGATGGGAAAAGGACCAACATAGCGGGGACTCAACTTCTCACGTAGGCCAAAGCGCATCACCCCCTTTATCGGAGAGACTCTCAAGAATACTCGATCGCCAACGGTGAAACAGAGGGGCTGCCACCTCCGATCGGCATAGCTCTTCTACCGACTCTGGGCTGCCAACATGTTCTGACGGACCAAGTGCACCACATTTACGCACAGCCGCACTAGCTCCGGTCCTGTCATAACATGCTCACCAACCTCAAACCAAACAAGTGGAGTCTGATACGGTCGCCCATACAATGCCTCATAGGGAGCCATCCCAATGCTCGAATGCTAGCTATTGTTGCAAGCAAACTCCACTAATGGTAGGTGGTGAATCCAACTTCCCTGCCACTTCAGGCAACATGACCTCAACATGTCTTCTAGCGTTTGGATGGTCCCCTCTGACTGACCGTCTGACTAAGGATGATAAGCCAAGCTAAAAGCTAACTCAGTGCCTAGAGCTCTCTGAAAACTCCTCCAGAATCCGGAAGTAAAATGCGGATCTCTATCTGACACAATGGAAATGAGAATTCCATGTAAGGGTACAATCCGCTCCACATAAAGACGTGCCAGCTTGGGCACACTCCAGCTGACCCTGATCGGTAACAACTGAGCAGTCTTCGTAAGCCTATCCACAGGCAACCAAATGCTATCATGCTCACTCGGAGTCCTCGGCAATCCCACCACAAAATGAGTGGTCACGTGGTCCCATTTCCACGTGGGAACCTCCAAGGGCTGAAGCGTACCTCCAGGTCGCTGGTGCTCCGCCTTCACCTGCTGATAGGTCAGGCACCTGGTCACGAACTCAGCAACATCTCTCTTCATGCCAGGCCACCAGAACAATCTCCTTAGGTTCTGATACATCCTCGTCCCACCCGGATGCATAGTGTACCTGCTCCCATGAGCCTCTAGTAACACTGCACGTCTCACCTGCTCCTCGGTTGGGACGTACAACCTATCTTGAAATCTCACAGCACCGTCCTCGCCGAGCTCCACATCAGCCATAGACAAAATTCGAGGCAACTCAGGGTCTGCATGCTGAGCCTCTGTCACCTGACGACGGATGGCTGGGGTGACAGTCAAGCTCGCAAGCACGAAGAGCAGCCTTCTTCTCCACCTCCGGGAAAATTGCAGTCGGGTTCGGGGGGATGTTTGGATGAAAGTTGGGGATCAATGAGAAATTTCAAGCACCGTTGTCCAGAGCTGCACCCACCCAAAAATACTAGGTCCTCCAGCCCTTGTAAGAAGAGTCTTTGGGGGAGAGGGTTACGCAACTCCTTCCCCTCTTCGCCTGGAGATAAAAGAAACCATTGCCCACTTGGGTATGCTCCTTCAATTCAAAGAAAGCAAGGAAGAGATCCAACGAAGGCTCGATCCCGGATGAACGGCAAAGAAATATGAAGGAGAAGATGAAAGTGTACGAACTGGAGACCAACTAGACTGGAGCCAGTCGGTAGAACTGAAGCAACTCGGTGGCAAAATGGTGAAGAGGAAGGCGAAACCCACACTTCTAGGCTAAGAGAAAGAAGCAGAAGAGGCTGGAGCGAGTGTCCATACTAGACTCCTAAGGCTCTGTCGGAGAGAAATGGT
>JANBPO010006482.1:126322-178374 GCA_024336825.1 Amorphophallus titanum
GAAATGGTATTTCCATGGCAGCCCATATCAGCGCTCCAACCTCTTCACCTCATCCTCGGTCAGCTCACTTCGAAGAGGTTCCGCCGACATCGTAAGTGCCCTAGAGGCCCGCCCAACTTCTAGCATTTCAATCTCGGGATGCTGGTCCGCCATGGGACAACAAAGAGAGCTGGAAGAGGAAGAAGAAGACATAGTGCTGGACGGCTTAGGGGGAGGCAGAAGTTGGCGAATTGCCGTCGTCGTAATCTCTGCGAGCTCCGCGAAGGCCACCGCCACTCTTTGCCCTTCAGGGTCAACCTCGTGGCGCATGAGCCTCTCGCGAACACTAATATCGTGGAAAAAGCCCTAGACAATGGAGATTAGGAAAGATAGCATGCGCTACGCTTATAAACCCCCCAGGGAAGTGGCACGGCATTCCAATCTTCAAAAAGAGTGCTCCACACATCAATTTCCAAGGATTATCATCATTATGGGTGCATCCCCAGGACAGCCATGACAAGTAGCCGCTGTCATAGAAAGTCCTCATTTAGCTCAAACCACTTAAACTAGCCCCAAATGCTACTCGACCAAGCCTAATCCTGGCTCGGGAGTAGGTGGGGGACAAGTGGAGAGGGGGATTTCTACTGCCCAAATAAGAATGGCCAAATGAGGTCCTAACAGACCAAACAATGCTTAGCTCCCATGAGTGACAACCCTCCGAGGGCCCACAAAGCTCAATAACTCACTCAGATTAAACGCTTCCTAGGTGACCTTCGGGTTTGGAAGTCCAAGCGTTAGAATGATCGGGAGGTACCCTTTGAGGTCCTATGCATCCTGCCCGAGCCTTGCGCCTATCGCTCGGGGAAACCCCCTGAAGCCAGCACCTCATGCTTGGATCGACTAACGGAAGCTTATCCATGCGACCGTTGCGTGCCCTTTAAGAGTTGGAAGATCATGGGGATGATGGCGATTAAGAGCCCTCGCGTATTAACAAGTCCACGAAGGAGACCTAACCTCCCCTAAAACTCCTTGCCTCACAGGGCTCCTATATTCATGAGTCACTATATAAACCTAGGGACCCCTCCTGTCAAAGGTAAGCACTATTCAGTGATATCAACCCTGAGCTAGAGCCACTTCACCACTTGGTGGAGAGGAATCTCATGCCCTCATCTCCCTCCTTCTACTCCTCGCATCAGGGCTCTACTGACTTAGGCATCGGAGGGTTTCCCCTGAGGATTCATCCCTGGGTACCTCTGACCCGTTTCCCCTTCTTGTAGTGTCATCATTGTGGTCATCATCTTTAGCTAAGGCACCGCACAAGATAACCCCTCTTCATCTGGCGTCGTCTGTGGGAAACGAACAAATAGCTGACATGGTGCGAAGGAGTTCTAGCAGGAAGGCCACCGGCGACAAAGGGAAAGCCCTGGCGATGGAGGAAGGCGCACCTTCCCATCCTACGGGGAACACCCCATCTCACGCCAGCGAACCAACCGGTGACCTACCCTTACCCACGGTGGAGGGGCAACCCCCTACCAGAAGCACGGACCCCCTCCAAACCCTTAACGTAAAACTGGATAGCGTCATTGATCTAATGAGGACCCAGGGGGCCAGGGAGGGGCATTCGCAACTTCCCCAGGTGAGCCCCCACCATGAGGATGCTTCCCTGCAAACCGCAGGGGGCCGTTTTACCCTCTGGGGACGGTGGATAATTCGCAACTGGTCAGGTGGACCGTCGTAAGCCCCTCCCCTGGAGCAAGAAGCCTCTTCTACCCCAAGGAGAGAGAAGTCTAGAGTGTGCTGACTGCCCCCAGAGATAGAAGCCTTCGAGGGGCATCGAGGCAGCATCCAGGAGTGCCCTCATAGCCCCTCGACCAGTCGACAATCAGAGTTATCCCTCCGACTGTGAGACTTCAAGAGGCATTTCGCAGAGCAAGAGTGCGCCCTCCGCGTCTTGGAGAAGACCTCTACTGTGGAGGACGACGAGCAATCCCTATTTTCCGACCATGTCTTGAAGGTAGAGATCTCCCCCAGGATCTCACTTCTGACCTTCAAGTCATACGACGGCCAGGGTGACCCGGCCGACTACTATGACAGTTTTGATGCCCTGATGACTCTTCACGGGGCTTCCGACACCATCAAGTGCCGAGCGTTCATGACCACTCTGGTCCAAGGTGCTCAAGCATGGTTCAGAGCCCTCACCCCAGGCAGCATCCGTGACTTCAAACAATTTGGGCGAGTCTTCATGGAGAGCTTCGCTGGCAGTCGTCCTCCCAGGTCGGTAGCGGGGTTGTTCGCTCTCAAACAGGAACAAGGGGAGAAGCTTCAGGCCTACATCAACTGATTTAAATCGGAATCCCTATGGATCCCCCACCTGGATGTGGCCTCGGCCATAACCGCATTGACCGGGGGCACACACGATGAGAATCTCCGACGCGAACTCATCCTCTACCCTCCCACCTCCCTTGCCTAGCTAGTAACCTTGGCCCTGCGCCATGCAGAGTGCGAGGAAGTCCTCACTGCCTACCGAGGCACGACGGGCTCAGGTCAGGAGGGGGACAAGAAGCAACCATCTGAGCAAGGCTCCGGCAAAGGAAAGTGGTGGAATTGGGACGGGGACCACAAAGAACCCTCTAGGAAGTATGAGTGGTATACCCCTTTGACCACTCCTATCTACGAAATTTGTGAGGACCTCAAAGGCTCAGGCCTCCTCCGGCAACCCGAGCCTATGAAAGCAAAGCATCGCAACCACCTCAAGCACTGCCTATTCTACAGCGACCACGGGCACCACACCAGCGACTGCCACCAGCTTCAGGATGAGATCGAGTGTCTCATCTGTCAGGGGCACTTGTCCCGGTACGTATCCAGGCAGAAGGAGGACCGTGGTGCCCCCGAGGAAATCGATAACCTCCCTCGCGGGGTCCACATCAATGTCATCGCTGGAGGAGTAGCATCAGGTGGAGATAGCAGTCGAGGAAGGAAGCATCACGTCGAGCGGGTGAGCCGGGCCTCTGAGCCCCCTAAACCCAAATCTGTTCTATCCTCTGTAGTCCAGATCTAACCCTTGTCCACCATCAAATCTCTAGAAAATCGAAACCCCCATAAAAGTTCAACTAAAAAATATCCCCATCTTTCTGACTTTAATCTCTAAAACTTTAATGAAGAAATCAACACCTAGATCTGATGTTTGTGTCATAGTCAATGCCAATTCTTATGAAAATCTATTTCTATCATGAGTTTTCTGAGTCTATCAGTCAGCAACTTGTAAATTCAACCAAGGCCAGATCTAGGATAGTCAAAAATCCTTCTCTAGCCATAGATCGAAGTACTTCAAGTTAGCTTTCCAATGGTACCTCTTTCGCGTCGATCTAATGTCGGGAGTGATCGTAGCAGCTAATCTGGCAAGGTCACGCACTGTAAAAATAGAACTTCAGATCTGTGGACAGCAACTCCAACAAGTGGAGACTGGAGCCGACTCGCCTTCCACAAGACGAACCAGTGTGCCGTCGTCCCAGGGAGTGCCTCTCCAGGAGCCACCGTCACAGTGGTACCATCCCGGGCCCACTCAGACCCACTGAGAGCACGTGGGTCCCACAACCAGCAGCTTGTGCCGTCTGAACCGTGCCGACGGGGTGATCAAAGTGCTGCCCGTCAACCCAAGATCGCTCCTCCCGGGCCCACTTGTGTAGCCCTCTACCTCCCTGTGTGGAGTGGGCAGTAGAAATCATTTTTGTAAATTATTGATTGATTGTTTTACCAGGAGTCACCGTACTTGGCCGGGATTACCTTTCCCACGCCCGGAGCGTGGAGGTATCGTGTTCGCTACCTTACTCGGCATTTGCTTTATCCATATAATTTTGTATATGTCGCTACTAGAGAGCATGATAGGATAATTAGCTCACCATATATTATTATTCACCGTTGCGAGAGAGCGAGAGTGAGTGACCCGTCCCGTGACTCAATCTGAGTGTACGCAGAAAAGTCGATACCCGAGACTCACTGCCAGTTTCTCAACTGCGCACGGTCTAACATTTCCCTCACGTAGGGACGATCGCGAGTTAGAGTCCTAGGTCGCGTGTCCATCCCGCATCAGTGATGCCTCAAATTTCAAGGATGGAGTTTTTGTAAGGGGGCCAGGGAGGACTATAATGACCTGAGATTTTCGGATCAAGAATCCATGAGTTTTAGAGTGTTTTCGCGAGTCTCAGATCGTGTTTTGTAATTAAATAAAAAATTTGAGTATTGGGCCTTCAAATCCTCGAATGTGGTGGAGTGTTCATATATGCTGGGATAGATCTTGGTGCTGAAATGTTTATTCGAGTTCGACAGGATGATATCTACAATGGCCATAAGATCTTCATAGAAATGGGATATTACTGGGGTCCCGATGGTGAGCTACGCCGCAATGTGCCGATTTATGGAGAAGAATCAAAAAGTGAAGAAGAGTCCAAGCAGCAATAGGGTCCATAAGATGTACCACCTCCAGTTCAGGCAGAGGATCAGCCTCCTCCACCTTCACCTCCTCATATAGATCCAGAGATGCCTCCTCTACCACAGTTCTATCATGAAGAATCCTCTACTCAGGGTGCTAGACATCCCACTTGGGCAAACTATGAGACTTTTGATAGGCGTATCTCAGGCATGGAAATCCACATTGACTCATCCCTTGGTCGGCTTGATATATTTATGGACACCATGACTGGACAGATGGACTCCTTCTCCCATGCCTTGGAAACTCTTTCTACCCACATGGCCTCTCTCACCTCCCGTTACAAGGATACCCACGAGGCTTTCAGGACCACCAACTGTACACTTGTCAATATTAATTGTCAATTGGCACATCAGGACCATCTTATGCATTCCTTTGAGCGCCAGCTTCCTCCACCTCCACCTCCTGCTCTAGTTCATGCTGATGCTAATGCCTCTGAGGATGAGGATGATGATTCTGATGATGATGATGATGAGTGGACTCCAGATCACCCTGCTTCATAGCTATTCTTGCATCCCCTAGTGTTACTTTTCGTCCACTACGCTTGTATCCCACTCCCACTTTTGATGATGCCAAAGGGAGAGAAGTAGCTAGTTAGGTTTTCATATGTTATACATTATGTATGTTTGCATGTGTGTTTGCCATTTGGCATTTATGCATATTTGCATGTGTGTTTGCCATTTGGCATTTGCATCCCATATGCATATGTGAGTCTTGCATTCCTTTGGTCTGGTCATCTCGTGTCTTGCATCATGCCTATGTCAATGTAATTTGCAATTTGAACTTAAGTAAATGAGATGCACTTGGTTTTGGCGCATATATTGATCTTATCTCTTTTCAAACAAATTGAGATATAAATGCATGAAACTATTTTGGATGATGAGATGCTTAACCGATTGGTGTTTGATTACTATCCTTAATCCATTCCCACGACACGCGAATGTACTTTCCTTCTAGAGTTTTGTCATCATCAAAAAGGGGGAGATTGTTGAGTTCTCCAAGTGATTTTGATGATAACAAAAAATCGAAGGGGGAACAACTTCTACATCTGATTCCTATCTATTTGTGATGTTTGTCATGGGTTTTATTTAGATCTGAGTATATCATGAGTATTTGTGTTTATTTCCTCAACTTACAGAGTTATTTGTATGTGTGTGACCGTCTGCGTACGGTCGTGTGCTTTTAGTGCTGTGGTTATTGCAACATACGTGTCTGTGTGTTGCTGGATTCACAATCCAACACGTCTGTGTGTGTCGTTGTGCTGCGCTTGTTGCACCGAGTCTGTGTATGTTGTGATCCGGTGTCGGATCATGTTGGAGACTCCGTCTTCGTATGTGTGCGTGTGTTGGGGCACGTCCCCGTGTATGCGTGTGCAGGCGTCATCCTACGTGTGTGTTGGAGCGTTGCTCCATGTTGGGAATTTATTTCCGTGTGTGTTGGAGCCTTGCTCCATGTTAGGGAGTCTTCCCCGTGTTGGTTTATCCAGTGAGTGAATCCTTACCGATTTGATAAGGGGTGGACGTAGGAAGCCCGTTGTGGTCCCGAACCACCTTAAAAATCCCCGTGTCCAGTGGTTTACTTTATGGTATGTATGTTTGTGGGATTGTAATGTCAACATTGTTTATTTTGATCGTGCATGAACGACGAGATTGAGGGAACCTATTTATCTTTGCTTAGTTTACTTCTATTAATCTCGTTAAACTTGTTCATTCCACTGCATAAGTTTTAATTTTCCATATCGCGTGGGGGGCAATTCAACCCCGCCTTCTTGTCCGCTCGCCTACCAAGGGACCAATAGTAACTGTTCTATGGATGCCTTGCAAACTTTCTCAGAGAAAAATTAAAATGAGCCCAATGTGGTGTATATCGATTCCTATATTTGTTTTGGTTGGGTCATCTATTCTGAGTCCACTGCGTCGATGCGTAAGAGTTGTTACCTTGACACATTCCATTTAGAGATTCAAGATTTTTCCTATTGATATCTACATGCCTCGAAGCCGCAGTCTGGCCGCTCTAATGTGATGCGGGCTTGTGGATTGTTTTACCTTGACTCTTGAGTTTTCTGTGATGGATTTTCATGGTTGATGGAGCTCTTTCATTGCTAGTTGAGCTGGATGGGGTGTCCAGCTTCTCTTTCCCTTTTTCTGAGAAGAAACTTACAGTTTTAAATTCAAGGGGCCTTTTATCGGTGGGATCATATTCCAATCCTTCCCTGTTGAAGTTAACCCTCATATGTTCTTTTGGAGGTTTTCTTTTGGAGGTTGGCCGAATTCTGAGCAACCCCAATACACAAATAACTTAATTTGTTTACAATCTCAGAACTTGGCCCACTCCACACATTGAGGTATCAGGCTACAATGGCTAATTTTGGGGTTGCTAGAACCCGGGTTGACGGGCCACACTCGCAGGAGGCGAGGGATGCGAACCGGAGCCGATCAGGTACGCCGAGGGGAATCTGACCCAATTTTGTCCGCACTGGTCACCCTGCGCAGCGAACTTTTGAAGCCTGGTACGGCTAGATCCGACGTCCGATCGAGACGCCGTTTGTTGGAGAACGTCAGCGACTTGCTGAAGTTCATCCACTCCGAAGGGCGTGATCATATCTTTTCAGATCTAGGCACAGTAGTGACTGCACCGAGCCTCTGGTTCTACTCACACAGAACTGCGCATGAACAGAAATAATTAGGGGGAAAATGGTTGTCGAGATCCGATCGAGGCGCCGCTTGTGGAAGATCGTCAGTGACGTCTGGAGGAAGAAGATCTCTAGACATCTTGCACAAATATAAGCCGGATGAGGCGGGGAAGGCTTGGGAAGTTGCTGCTGGTTCTGAATCGGATCTGCTCAGATCTCTTGCGCGATCTCACGAGAATCACCGCCAGGAATAGTACGGAACTCCGATCGAGGCAAGACTAGCGGCAACGTGAAGAGGACTCAAAATTCTTCAATTACTCTTCAGGGACCAGCTTCAGATGGTGTCGGAGGTGGGCTGTAGAAATTAAAATACAATCATCTTTAGATCTGGGTAGCAATCAGGGACTGATCTACGCGCCTCCACGAAAAGAATTGTTGACATTGCTCACGAACTCCGATTGACGTGAAACTAGCGCTGAAATCTTACTAACTTACAGAGGTATCATTAAAAGTTTTTGTGAGAGAAGAAGATCAGAGAAAGAAGGGAATAAAAGGTTGAGTCACATGACCCAATTCTGTCCCGTCACAGGACAGAACCAAGGGAGTCACACCTAAGGAACAACAAGAGCATCTCACTCCAATGTAATTTTCTCTCAACAAACTTTCATTCCCTTTTGCACAAACACTATACATGACTTTAAATAGACAATGGCAAGGGGTAGAGGGATGATACCAACATGGGATCAAGGGGAGGGAGAGGGGGCTGGCCCCTTTGACAATGAGAGGGGGAGAGGGGGGAACAAGGGGACATGGATTTGCCTAACTTTCACCTACCTTTGAAATTCAAAGGGTAGGTGGAAGTCATTCTCTTGGACCGCCTACCCAATTCTCCCTGGGTGAGCTACCGCAAAGGCTTACACCCCATCGATGCATTTCAAGCGAGGTGCAAAAAAAAAGAGAAAAAAAAGGGGGGAAAGAAGGACTATCGAGGCCGCACACAAGAGATATACCCAATAAGGTTGTTCTATTCCTTTTAATCAAAAGGGGGATACACGTGCTTCGGGGCATACCCCTAGTTACATGTCAAAAAAAGAGAAGAGAAGCGAAAGAGAGAGAAGCAGGATACAAGAGGAGGGTCGAGGAGAGCAGCGCTCAGTCGATGCCCCGGAAGATATCCTTGAGGGGGAGGATCCCGATGCAAGGAAAGTCTGCCATGTCGTGCAATCGGCCCCTCTGCTCCTCGAGGTGCACCAGCTCTGTTTCCACAGATGCCGCCTCGGCTCTGGCAATGGGAGCACCTCGCTCTCCCTCTCAATAGTCACCACGACCTCAGTCAGCTCAGACCTGACTGCAGTGAGATAGCCCTCTAGTTCCTCAATTCTATTCCTAAGGGCGTAGGCATCGCGGTGACCTCCTTCCAAGGCCTTCTCGTGCTGTTCCTCGCTACTTCGACGCACCCCCAAGGCTTGTAAATATTCACCCTCTTGGGCCTTGATGGCGGCAAGCTCGTTGGGGGCCCGAGTCTCAAGGAATTTGCGACGATTCATGTATTTTAACAATAATAGGATTCATCGCGACCATACCTCCAGCGGGCAACCTAGCACTTATAGTGCACCGGTTAGCTGCATCACTATGGCATGTGCCCCTCGGTATGTAAGGGAGGGGTCGACAAGCATCATCGATTGAAGCGTCTACAGCATCTGCCAAACTGGTGCGTCTGAAGCGGCGTGGCCAATTGAAGGTACCACCGAAAGATTGAACTCCACTATGCTGTCCATGGCAGCCCATATCTCAGCATCCACCGTGGTCGAAGAAGAGGGAAGTGTCATGGCCAAATCACTGGGCCCTCCTGCTTCAAAGGATACCTCTTGGCCGGCCATCGCTAGAGGAGCGGGCGAAACCATCGCCAGAGCCCTTGACACTATTACCTCGCGGCCTGGCAAGGCAGGGGTCTCGCTCTCGGCCGGGGGAGGGACGTCGAAAGAGACCGGGCCAGACGTTATTGCTAGGAGACCCGTAGCCCCTTCTACTTGTGCTTCCTCCTCCCCGGGGATAGCGATAATTGCCAGGATCTCCCGCAACCGCTGGGTCTCCTCCGGTGTCGAGACCATCGGAAGAGTAGGGCGGCTGGGAGTGCCATCATATCGAGTGGTGTTCCGTACTGCTTCAGAGTCCTTATTGGTTCCTGGTCAACCCGGTGTGATCCAGTGGTTGACATGTAACCTTGTGAGTGTCTCGGCTATTCTGGTTAGATCGAGGCATGGTTCTGGATGCCTAGAGGTGCCATCTTACCTCGGCTTGCGTATCCAGGTGCTTCGAGGGTTTTGGTGATTCCCTCAGGTCTCCGTGTTTCGTCTTATGCGGATGTGTTGTTTTCCTGTGGCTTAGGATTAGGCCAATTGGCGGCTTGTTATCACTTTGTATGATGATCTTGACCCCGAGTCATGAGACTCAAGGATCATTGTGTCGGTAGGTCTAGTTACCTTGTCCTGAGTTTGGCGACAGTTTGGTGTGCTACCTTGTGTTTTGTGTCTGGTGCTTCATAGCACGTGGGATAGTGCCTGCTAGCCTGTCTGTACTTTAGCACTCGTGTTTTAGAGTCTCTGTGTCTAGTGAGGCTCCATTAGTCGTAGCCCGACGACCTCGAGTGTCGGCCCACCTGGAAGTGGTGGCGGGGCAGTTCCCGACACAGACGATTTTTAGGCTAGTTTTCGTGGGCTCCCTTGCTTGGCAGTAGCGCCCTACTATGGGAGAAAACTTGCTAGAGGTCTGGCTCAAGGCATTGAGCTTGTGTGTGCACACGTGGTCAGGGGCATTTGGATGAACACCGATGGGCGTGACCCTGACTAGTCACTCGTTGCTGTAGTTCCTGGTTCCGTTCAGAGAGTATCTCAGTCTCCGCCGTTCTTTGGCGTCCGCAGCGAGATACTAGTGGCGCAGTGTAAGACGTCAGTAGACGTGTCTGGCTGTTCTTCTAGTGAGGAGGTGCTTCAGTCACGTGACGTGTGACTCCCATGTTTCTCGTACTTCATGTCGTGACTTTTCTGAGTTAGTCTTCTCTTGGTTTGACCCGAGGTCAGCTTAGGATTGCGTGCATGACACTCTAGTCATGTGTGTGTTAGTGTCCCTTGTCTGTCTAGGTTTGCTCTAGGCTTTTGCCTTTTCCTTGTAGGCTTTAGCTTTGCCTGATGTTTGGGCGACATATTGGTAAGTCCTGACTCTGTGGGATCAGGGTTCACCTTTCTATTGCTGTTCAGAGTAGCTTAGGGAGCCGTGCATTGTCCGACAGCCGTGTTTTGTCCGATATGGATTCTTTCCCCTTTCCTTTAGCTACTATTTTCTTTTACAACTTTCCTAGTGTATGTCCTGAACTATTCTGCCTATCCATTCAAGCTCCATGAAGTCATTCACTGAACATCTCTCAAATCAATCTTTTATTACATTCAATCAGAGTTCATTCTACATCATTCTATTGATAAATTAAAGTACATCAAGAACAAAGCTCAAATTACATTCAATTTTCCATCCGCGCGGGGCCAGATCTTTTGTAATTCCTTTACATAAGCACGGTACTCCTCTTCATCTTCTGCCACTTCTGTTTGCAAGGCATGAACTCGGCTCACCTCCCACATAATCAGAGCGCTTCGGACTGATCGTTCATCTTCTTCGGTCCCGATCTCCCTAGCTTGAAGGGGAGGAAAGTGTGATAGTGCTGAAACCATAGTACGGGGAAGCCCAATCTGCAAGTAGCACCGGTGTGGGTTGTAGATCACCAAGGTAGTGTTCCCCACTAGCTGTAGGTCTAGGCCCAATCGTCGAGGTAGTCTAAGAGTGGTGCCTTGAAGAGCCCTTGGGCACATCATGAACTTATGAATTGGCAAAGTGTTGAGATAGAGGGGCCAATCATCCTGTGTTTTCTTATCCACCGTCTGGCACTCAACCTGAGAAGAGAACCCAGATGTGCCTCCTATGAAGAATAGAGGGTGGCTCCCAAATATGCGGGTAGCTGAAGGCATGTCCTCCTTGGGTAGGAATTTTAGTCTAATGCCCATCCAACACTCAAGGACGATCATTAAACCGAATAGTGGTCCCCCTAGTGAAGCTGAGCTGAGGCCTTCATAGAGGTAAGAAAGGATCACTTGTGAGATGGATAAACCCCACCACAACCCACTAATAATACTGCGATTTTAGATGTCTAAGAGGTGGTCGGTGGTAGAGAAAAGTAAGACCCGGCACAAGCACATTGAGGTAGCTTTGGCTATGGCTTCAAATCTCTCACTCTTATTCTTACAATAAGCGGTGATCCATTGAGCCATGGGTATCAAATGGATATGGCGTGGGCTGATCATGGTCCTAATATCCTTTGGATTGTGAATGAAATCCCTCAATATGAGTGATGGATCTATAGGTTTAACCGTGTGACACAGTAAGTCTTCATCCCCCACCTTAGTCTTAGGAAGGGCTAGGTAGGTCTCTACCTCTTCTATAAGGACAGTGGCTTCATGTCACGCCCCGACGGGGAATATCAGAACGTACAGTCAGAAATAGCTAGAAAGAATATCAATATGCTAATCTAAGCATTTACACATGTGCTATGGAAAGAAAGCAATTTGTTCCTGCACTTTCCAGAAATACAAATCCATGAGAATCTTAAAGAAATGCACCTAAATACTCAATTCAACTCATTCAAAAACAAGGTTCCAGAAACCATCCTATTGAAGCAAAGGACTATATACATGAAGCAGGACTATATACATGAAGCACATTCATTTCATGAAGGTATGTGCAATGCACCACCAATCAAGTTAAAGCTTAAACCATCTACCAAATGACCCATGAAAAATATGAAGCACTTGTAATGAAACGCAGGCCACACAATATATTGGAATCATCAAAATCATTGTCATCATCAAAGAGGGGGCGCACAGAACCTAACAATCTCCCCCATTTTGATGATGACAATATATTGTGACCACAAAAACTCTCCCCCTTTGACATTATCAAAAAGTGGGGGACTTAGAAGCAACTATGAAGATTCCAAAAATGAATGAGACATGAGCGCACAAACCCAGCAATTAACCTCCCATGAGAGGAGGCTGTGAAAAGCATGAACACCAAACAAGTAAGTGGAATTTGAAGTATATGCTGGATGTATGAAAAAGTTGTATGCTAGATGACAGGAGTGTATGCAAGTGCTCAACTTGAGAATTATGTGCAATCTGCAGATGTGTGAAATAAGTGCAAATGCTCAATTTCTAAACTATATGCATACATGAAACTAAGCTATGCACAAGTGTATGATTTAACTACCTATATGCAGAATGTGAAACTAGGCGATGCACAAAATGTATTGTGTTAAAAAACACGTTATTCTCCCCCAATTGTCAAGTATAAAAACCAACCGACAATAGGTTATTTAACCTGTTATATACATGTATAACTTATAGATGCAAACTATAGAATGAAGTATGATATGATCAATACAGATCAAGCAATCAAGCACTGAAGCATGCATAACAAGGTATAGACTCATGCAAGTTCCTTCCGGATGGGTGTAAGGATTATGCAATCAATTATAGAACATGATGTGCATGTACAATACTAAGAGGGTCGTGCTTACATAGATAAGGTACTACATTAACCAAGAATGATGACTAATTCATAAATGACATTCAAACAATCAAACCAAATGTGCATATGTGAAGATTGAGTGATGAAGTTTAAATCAATATGAAAAAATAGATTTTCTAGAGAACACTAAAAAGAACTTCTCATCCATACACTTTCATACACAATGCTCGACTATTGGTAGCTACGTATGACCCCAATTTTCAATTACTAAAATGGTTCATTTTGTTGAAGCCGCTTGCCGATCCCGTCAAATTCAACATCGGGTCTTGATTCTCGAACCAACGATTCTATCATCATCAATTCTCGGTAATGGGTACTTGCTCTTGATAGTGAGTTGGTTCAATTGCCGATAATCGATGCACAATCTCATCGTACCATCCTTCTTCCAGACGAACAACACTGGGGCTCCCCATAGGGATGTACTTGGATGAATATACCCTTTTTCGAGCAACTCCATTAATTGTCGCTTTAATTCCCTCAGCTCCGTAGGAGACATACAATACAGAGCCTTTGAAACAGGAGACACGCTAGGAATTAAATCAATAGAAAAGACTACCTCCCTCTCAGGTGGAAGTCCTGACAATTCCTCTGGAAAGACATCTGAAAAATCTCGAATGATCAGAATGTCCTTAATCTCAATTTCCTTCTCAGGGGTTAAAGAAACTAAAGCTAGAAAAGCTTGACATCCTTTCTTCAATAATTTCTCAGCTCGAAGAGCCGAAATAAGTGGCACAGACTGAGAGTGCCTAACCCCGACAAAAGAAAGTTTGGGGTGTTGAGAAAAAGACAGAGCTGGTGCTATAATGGACATTTACCTCATATCTAGCCAACCAATCTGCTCCTAGGATTACATCATAATCCTTCATGTCCATACAAACTAAATCAGCTGGCATAATCCGCCCACTAACCAAAACCTTACTTGAAGGGTAATAATGTTTAATTACTGAACTTGAACCAATAGGGGTTAAAATTTCCAGTGGAGAATTCATTAACACAGGATTCATGGCTAAAAACTTAGCAAAACTTCGAGAAATGAAAGAGTGCATTACTCCAGTGTCAAATAGAACAAATGTTGGCTTATCACAAACAATAAGTGTACCTTCAACGAGTCCACCCTCCTCGGTGGTTCCTGCCTCATCTTCCTGGAGGGCTTGAAGCCTGCCCTACTGCCTCCGACATCCTTGCGGCTTGTTTGGTGTAGCTTGGTCTGACAAGAGGGGACATTCTGGAATACGATGGTCCCGGCTGCCACAATGAAGACAAGCACCCAATTTGCGCCAACACTCCTCCATATTGTGACCTAGGTGGTCACAATACTTGCAAAGGCCCTTGAATGGTACAACTGGGCCAGGCTTCTTATCATCACTCCTCGTCTTCTTATCCTTCCCTGAACTAGACCCTCCGTTGGGCCTCTTCTTGCCATTGTCGGGTTTGAAATTCCCGGAACTAGTGGTCTGTTCCTCCAAGAGCAGAGTCATGAGTTCATGCGAGGTTCGTACTCGAGCACGGAGGTTTATTCTTTCAAAATCATGGTTTCTTTAGTTCGAATCACGAGGTTAACTTAATGGTTAAAACTTGGCAAAAATTAGGCAGCATCTCCCCATGCTTGGGAAATTACTGGGGGAAAGCGGGGACATGCTCACGTGGGAGAGTAAGCCCCTTAAAGTCGAGTGGCACAACGGCGATCGATAGACCCAAATTGATAGGAAACCCTGAGGACTAGCCTACTAGGGGCACCATTGTTCCATGGGTTGGAATCGATCGGATAAGGTGACCAATGAGGAAGGTGAGAACCCCGAGGGCTAGCCTACAAGGGGTACACGACCCGTAGTCAACTCACGACCCGAAAAGGGACGACCGATAGGGAAGGAAACCCCGAAGGCTAGCCTACAAGGGGCACATAACCCATGGTCACCATGACATCCCTAAGGACAGTGGATTTGGTGTTGGGCTAAAGCCCTATCGATGTTCACCTTTTGGTGTCCCATATGGGTACTCGTCACAAGCAGACGGTGCCCTCTGACCCAATGGTGATTCGGAGACATCAATGGGGTATGTTCCCCTCCCTGGAGCATCAAGACTGCCACCCTCAAAATGAAAATGCAATGAAATAGTTTTTTTTGCAAAGGATAAAAAGGTGGGGGGAGTAGCATGATGTTATTGGGGTTAGAAGATTAGCATTCATGGGGTTTACTCACAGAATTAGTAGATTAACACTCACAGGGTTAGTAGGTTAGCATGCAAATTAGAATGATCAAGATTTAGAGAACTACCATTCGAGCAATTGGCAGGGAGTGAATATACAGGTTGTAGAGATGACCATGTTCCCTCTGGCCTATGAGTAAGTGCAGAGGGGTATTAAGGGGATCAACCTCAAAAAGGGAGCAGGCAGAGATACACATACGAAGGTGTCTCTAGCCATAAAATCCACAACGGGTGTGTAGCAAATCCGGCGTAACCATCACATTAGAAGAAGGCCCTGGGGAGGGGGATACCATTGCTCTAGCCCATGGGCATTCCAGGGCGTATTCGGTGTCACGAAATGAAACTTGAGGATTACACGTAGGAGACGATTGTATGTATATGTTCAGAAAAGGGGAGAAGGAAACATATATAGATGCGTTGCCATGCTTGATATCATCCCTTATAATAACGGAAGAAAACCCGATATTACATATATTTGGCACGACACAGCATTGTCGCGTTCGGGCCTTTTCTGTACCTTCCTACTGGCCTGCAAGTATGGCTTCTGTCTCCCCCTTCACCCTTTCATCGTCAGTCTACTGGGCTTTTATCAGCTGGCTCCCGTCCAGTTACTTTCCAACTCCTATACCTTCATTTTTTCATTCATCGCTCTCTGTCATTTGTGCGGTCTCGCCACATCCCTTGACCTTTTTCACGCCTTTTTTAAGCTGAAGGAGCACACCCATGTCGAGAAGAATTTCTTTTACCTTCAGGATTTTTCAGGCCAGGAGAGGGAGGAGTTGTGTGACTCTCTCCCCTCGGGATTCTTCGCACAAAGGGTGGAAGACCTAATATTTTTTGGTGGTATCCGGTAAGGGTGCCAGCTGGAATTTTCCCATTCTGTCGAATTACCACCTTGTTCTTCCTGTGAAGCATCCGGTGATCTCCTCAAAGCTTGAGGAAGAAATTAAAATTCTTCAGGATAATCGCCGGTCGACCGTGGAGCTGATGACTTCAGCCAATATCAAGGACTATGCACGCTGTGCGTTGCCTCATGACGTTAAGGATCTTAGAGCTCTACATTGCACATCCATTTTCTGGTTGGTTGAGCCTTCACTGATGATTTGTCGTTTGGTGAGCAGAAGCGAGACGCAGTGACGATAGGGAATGATCGTCTGAGTAGGAGGTCACTGAGCAAGTGGAGGCGATCACCTTGGGTGCGCCCCGAGTCCTCGAGGGTCTTTCCTCTACCCGAAATAAGGGCAAGCAGGTCGCTCGGGAAGATGACCCAGAGCGGCGAGGGTCCAAGCGTAAGGACCCCGAGGAGCGGCTGATGTTGGCTTCGATGAAGGCCCTGACCGCTGAGAAGAGCAGGCGAAAGAGAACAAAAATTCCTCCTCCGATCGCGGAGTCTCCAGTTGAGGGTGCTCGTCACTCGGGCTCTCCTGTTGCTGAGCCAAAGGTTCCTGCTTCAGTCGAGAGGACCTCCGCCGAGCCTACGGGAGCGCGCAGGGAGGAGGTTGGTTGGTTTAGAAATCCTAACCGAGCTCACCGGGGCACGTGGGGAGGAGGAGGTCGGTTCAAGGATCCCGACTGAGCCAGGCGCTGCAGCCCCGAGTCTGGGGATGTCCGAGGGGGCCATCCCGACATCGACTCCTCCAGGGGGGGATTCTACCAGGCAACAGAGGCGATTCACCATCCAGGCCTCCCTGTACAATCATTGCTGAGCCCTGGCACCTCCGTCTGTCCGGGAGGAATTTCAGCACTATTCCCCTCCCATGCTTCTAGAGAGGCTCATGGAGGGGGGGTTATTCGTGGCTCAACTAGGGGCTGAGTTAATAGATTACTTGGCGTGGTTGGAGAGCGATGAGGGCTCAGGCTCGGGCTCGCGCTGAGTCTAACTAGAGGGTTGGACAGTTAACCTCCGAGATCGAGGCCCTCCAACGGGAAATGGCCCCACTCCGCTCACAAGATCGGGCGACCCAAGAGAAGGCGCGGTCACTGTCTGAGCAACTGTCCCAAGCTCGATATACGATTGAGCTAAAGTGCAGGCTCCTGGAAGAGGAGCGTCAGGCCCATACGGAAAGTTTGGGACGGTGGACTATCGAGCGAGAGGAACTCGGGAACCACATCCTGGAGGTAGAGTGGGCTAGGAGGGAGGCCAAAGCGACATGGGCCAAGGCCGAGACGAAGCTGGCCGAGGCCAAAATGAAGATGGCTGAGCTTTCGAGACGGAGGCGATCGAGCGGTATCTGGGCTCGGAGGAGTATCATGATACTTTAAAGAAGACCACCTTTGCTTATTATGGCGTGGGATGCATAAGGGTTTCGCTCAAGGTTTCAGATAGGCTGTCAGTCAGGCACAGGAGCAAGTCATCGACGAGCTTGTTTTCGTCCCCGGGCAATGCTATGACTCAGGCGAAGAAGGCTCAACCTCTCCTTGTTCTACGGCATCGAGCAGTGAAGGGGGTAGCGAAGATGCTTCTGCTCCTGGGGAAGAGGACTGTCTCGAGAAAGTGCACGGTCGAGGCAGTTCCCATATAGGTGGGGCCAGTGCCCGTGCTGGCCATCACAGAGGGAACCGGGGGCGAGCCGCCCTTGACTGCAGGAACAGAGCCAAGCGCCATGGGCCTCCCTACCACCGAGCCTCAAGGAGGGCTGCAGACCTCCCACCCTTCTCCTATTTCCATAGATTAGGTTGAGATTGTACTCGCTCGTCTGGCCTTCCTTTATTTTCTTTCTTTTTGATACGGCCATCTAGAACTTTGCCATGTAATCATTTTCTTTCTATAAAGGTAGTGGTGTTTAGAGCACAGTTGAATGCTCCTTACCGCCTTTGACTGAGTATAATTCACCATATCTGTAGATGACAACAAATCAGAAATCTCGTGCGATTCTCCTGCCAAAAAATCTGGTCACGCGCCGATCAGTCGAATCGTTGGTGCTAATCTGGTGCCTCTCCATCTTCTGATGTTTTGAATGACCATGCTATTTGTGTATTCCCATCGAAGGATTCTGAGAGATTCTGTGGGGAGGGCGACGTATTTGCTCCTGGGGGAGGACGCCCATTTTTTGAATGCCCTTTTGCGTTTTTTGAGAGGGGGTTAAATTGTGGCGAAATTCCTTCCCCTTCAGCTTATAAAAGGCTCTGAAGGGTGCCCCCTCTTCTTCACGTTGCACACTGCATCAGGGCCTTTGCGTTTTCGCTCGTACCTCCTTCTTGGCTGCTGTCCTCTGACGAAGCATGGAGATCGACGATGAAACTGAAAATGGTTGCCAGGTCGTTCGGGCTATTTCGGTGTAGCAGAATGGAAGACAGTTGGGCAGACAGTGTAGAAGAATAAAAGACACGTGGTGAGGCATTCTTCTATGACTTCAGGACTGACACCCACACACGGAGGGCGATGGCTCGAGAGAGGAAGGCATTCAACACCATTCGCCTATCTCTCTCCCTTCGCCCCTCTCTCCTCCTCCCCTCCCACTCCCTTTGCGCCAAGAGAGTGTTCAAATATTTCTCCCTCTTATGTTCTTCTTCTCTTTCTTTTTTCTAACTGCTTCTTGCCTACACCATCAATTCTTGGTGGAGGTTTTTCTTGTTTTCTACCAGGTTGGTAGTCGGGCAGACCACTCTTATTTTTACTTACTAATACCGTCTCTTCCTGATTACCCGAGCAGATTAAGTCGGCCACCTTATTACCCGAGCCAGTTTCCACACTAGGTGGTGTCAGTGACTCGGTTTGAAGCTGCTAACTTTGTCCGCACCGAGCTATCAGCTTATGTTGTATCAGTTTTTCCTTTCATGCACATTGTACCGGCCACGGCCTATCTGATGTACAAAAACTTTTGATGCAATAAAAATGAGAGGTGCTATCTTAATTGATTTCTCACAGGTATGGATGGGCTCAAAAATAGAACTTCCGTATTGTTGTAACATTCCAAGTCCGAGAGATTGGTGTTCCTTCTATGGTAGATAACTGGTACGCTTATTTTTCGAGCGTCTCGACCACTCGATAGGAATCTTCCCATGGACTTAATATTACATCAAAATACTACCTCCACACAGGGAGGGGTGTTAAGCCGGCCAGGCGGGGTGAGGGAGAAGAACACTAGATTATCGAAAAGCCGCTCGACTGGTTCTGCCAGCTTCTGGAACAACTAACTGAAAGGTGCTGTTGACACCGCCACGGACGGTAACGAACTCGGATGACGCCGAAACCAAACCAATCTTTTGGAGATAGGCCCAGGAAGGCTCCAGAATTTTGGGGGAACAGTCTGTTATCATGGCTGGTCGTGGATGGCTCTGGAACTGGGGTGTTCTGATCTGGCTGGGACTGCTCTCAGGTCAGAGCAGCAGGAAGATGATGCCGTCACGAACACTCTCGGAGTTGAAAAGGTACGAGACCAAAGCAAACGCATCCTTTTGCAAGTCTTCTTCAATCTCCTACTAGGAAGGGCACCAGGGGAGGTCGGAGTAGGAAGGTAGAGGGTGAATAGTGGTGGGGTGTCAGAACTGGTTCTGAGTGAACTGACCTGCGCACCTGGGGGAGAAAATTCAGAACGGATAGCTTCGGACTCCGAATGAGGCTCTGCTGACTGGGTTGGGAGGAGGACTGGTAGGAGAACGGCCCAACCAAACGGAGCACCAAGAGAAGCTGAGGTGTGGGTGTAGTAGCTTCTGCACCAGTGCTCTAGTCTTCCCACAGATGTCAGATGCGCGCTCCGACGAGAACGGACCTCCCAGACAGCCTCGAACTCAGATGAAGGTGAGATCACCTCGCAGATAAAGCTGACTGGAAGAGCTTTCCATCAATATAGGGTGGCCCCTCTGGAACTTCGAGATGTAGTGGAGTCTAACACTACAGAAGGTGGGTGCTTCACAGGGCTTCACCAGGGTGCAACAAGTAGTTAGGGTGGGTGATGAAAGAGGGATTTTCTGTGGTAGGGGGCTATTGGATCTGGGGTGGAGGTGGAAGGGGGAGTAGGATGAGGATGTAGGAAGGGTAAATGGAGATGGGGAGATGGGGGAAGGTGGTCTGGTGCAAGGGAGGGCGCTGGTGGAAGTGGAGCTAGTAGCTAAGTGGGGAAGAGTGGGGAGAGGGAATGGCTAGGGGTGAGCAATGGGGGTGGAGAATGGGGAAGAGGGAGGGCGGCCTTGGCTTGATGGAGGGGTGAGGAGTGGGGTCCGCGGTCACCAAAGGGGGGAAGGGACTTCAATTCCCCCTAGGGAAGATGAGGGGTTGCTTGGGGTAGTGCAATGGGTGCTTGGGGATCTAGGCAACCCCTTGCTGGGCCAACAACGGCTACTGCAAGTAGCCGTGGCTGAAGAAGAGCACTGCCCATCAACGGTAGTAGAAGAAGAAGAAGAAAGAAGAATGACGTCATCGGTCGATGACAATGGATACGAAGATGGCTTCGATGTTGAAGCCGATGAAGCCACTCCCCGCCAGGAGGAAAGAAAAAGAGTCTCCGTGTTTGAGAGACTCACCTTCCTGGAGCATGCAAAGAGGAGGGTTCATAGACAAAGGAAAAATATGCAGATTTTCACCTGCAATATGGCTGGGGTGTCCGGCCGATTTGGAAGACTGCTTGAGGAGCCTCAGGAGCTGGCTCGATTGGACTCGAAGGGCGGAAGCTGCAAGAGAAATGCTGGCAACAATAGAGGGAAAGCAAATCTTGGCCCCCCACCAACAATACGATGAAGCCATTGTTCTGATTGCCAATATAGTAATGGCAGAAGAAGAAGATGTCTTGCTCGACATCCTGCCTGAAGGAGCACCAGGGGAAACAATAGAAGTTGTCCCTAGCACTGCAACTATGGACCCATCGATGCTGATGTTACTTCAGAAATATCGTCAGGAGAAAGATTTCCTGAAAAAGTAGCTTGTGGAGAAGATGGAGCAAACCTCAGCTTCCAAGCAGCTTGAGATGCCGGTCGAATCATCACGGGGAGCCGTCAACCAGAGCGACCTCCCACCACTTTACACCCTGCCCCAGTCGGCAGAGCCAAGCTTGGCGATAACTCAGCAACACCCATCACAGCTGCTGATGTCGCCGGTGTAGCCATAGGTGCACCAGACGCCTCCATTGCTGCATCCTCCTCCACATGCGACCACCTTGGTCACCCCCTATCTGCAGTTGGCGCATTTCTATCCAGAGCTGGTTGATCCAATCATCATGAATAAGATGATGGTGGAGTGGATGATCGAGCTAAAGCTTGCTGAACGAAGTGAAGGTGACTACGTCGCATTTGATGCCCATAGGGTGCCATACCTACCACATCATACTGCAAAGCGGCTCCCTCCTAGAATCAGTAAATTATCAAAATTCGACAAGTTCAACGGGAAGGGATCCCCGAAGGAGCATGTCGCTTACTATATGACCATCATGGGTGATCTGGCCACCGACGAGTCATATCCATTGAAAATTTTTGGGTCCTCACTGATGGGGCTCACTTTTGAATGGTACTCTAGCCTCCCGGCTGGATAGGTCAGCGACTGGCCAAATATACAGAAACACATTAGCCAAGTTCATGCAGAAATAACAATCTAGAAAGTAGCACATCAAATATAAGTGTCAATTTGAACTTTGTACCACATTGCGCATAGTCCTTAACAAGTTGGGGAGGGCAGCCAGGGTAGCTACCATCTTCAATTGGTGGGCAACCAAGCTACTGGCTGCCTACTCTACCCAAGGCGGCTAGCGACCTGGCCGCCTACCTGCTCAAGTTTTGAAAGTGCAGTGACCTAAATAGAGTAGGACTCTTGGGTTTACAGGGTAAAGGGGGTTCGGTGCCCTTAGCAGAAAGCTAAAGGCTTCAAAGGAAATGGCAGCCACCAAGAATGAGAAAACTGAAGCTGGCCTCCTCTTCTTCCTCTCAACCTTCGGGAAGCACCAGACATGAGCCTGACGTGCTCTCCGACATGGGGGGACATCTTAGCCAACTTGTGAAGGATGGCCAGGTAAGAGGGAGAACTCATGTGTATTGTGATATAGGGAATATAGCTGACAACTAATCTCCCCTTCTTTCCTTTATTCAGCCCACTCTGATTTTCTCGGGGGCTAGGCATACTCGGTGGTATAGTTGGCTCTATGATCTAATGGCGATAATCATGCCCGAAATGAGAGTCTTTATGCACTAGTGGCATCTGACATGTTTGGTCATCATGGAAAAGAGATTTGTTAGCATGACGTGGAATTGGGAGGCGTTAGGTGCATTATTGGAGTTATGGCATCTGGGGACCCACACTTTCGTGTTCCCTAAGTTCAAAGCCTCAGTGCTAGTGGAGGAGATTGATTATCCCTTCCCATGGGGTGACTTAAACACTGGAGACCTGTTAGATCTCCCTTCATGGGAGGAAGTTTTGGCCGAGATTGTTCGTGACAAGCGAGAGGTTCAGCAGATGACAGACTAGTGAGGGGTCTTGATTGATCACCTTGCCAAGTGGGGGTTGGGCCAGATTAAAGATAGGTCAGCTGATGCAGATAGACTGATGTGGGGATTGACGATGTGTCTCGACAGGGCATTGCTCTTCCCAGCGTCAAGGGATGTGCTTATAGACACCTAATTTAGGACATCGCATGGATCCCCAGTTAGACTGTCATATTAGTAATGCAGTTGTTTTACTCGAGTTAATCGACATTTTGTGCTTTTAAGTCCAGCCCAACACACAGTTGTAGCAACCCGAATAAATTATGGAAATGAAAGTTCTTAAATATCTTTAAAATAAATAATTAGCCAAGGCCCAGACCCTATACGAATGGCGGGCAGCATCCATGCAGATGCTTGTTAATTAATAGCTCAACTGGCAGACAGTGTCCGTACAGACAACCAAGGATCACATACTCAATCGGTCCCCCTTGGGCAAAGGGGGATCGAAACATGGAGGGATCAAGGAGAAGGGGAGGAGAATGGGGGACAAAGGACAGCCTCTGGTAGAGGGAGATAAGGCGAGAAAGGGATGAAGTAGCAGCTGAGCTCCCCATTCTCGTCAAAGATAGGGCTGGCTCCTCAGAGACTCTTTTCACATGCCACAGCTCGGGCTTCTTTCGGCAAACAATTTAACAAAACTGACAGAATGGTCTTCAAAATCGTCAACGGCCCTCTCAGTAATGAAGGCGGCCTAGCTTTGGCAATGTATTCTTCACAAGGCGGCAATAAGGGTGACTTCGATGTGCCGGGCTGTAAGGGCCCTCTGATGAAGTGTTGGCGGTAATCCCACGTCAGAGGTCCGAAATCTCATAGGATAGACAATGGTGACTTCCGATAATCGAGGCCTCTCTGGCTCATCTTTCTGCCTTTCAGGACGGGCTTGGTCCGCCCCTATAACTACGTGCCAAGGCCTAACCCGGGTTGATAGCCCAATTTCAAAATCATATTCCAACCCTTGGAATCTTGAATCTTGGACTTGACCTTTACATCAATTGGTGCAGTAGCAGGCTTGCGTGACGCATATGTCCACGGATAATTCAAGTCCGTAGACAGAACTAGCCTGTTACTTGGCTACAAAGTTGGCAGAATTTTATCAGTAATAGCATCAATAGATTGGATGGTGGAGACACTCTTCACCTTAACTATCCAGCCTTCAAATGGAAATTTTAGGCATTGATGGGCAGTTGAGGGTACTGCTTGCAAACCATCTATCCATGGACGACCAAGAATAGCCTTAAACATTGGGTCTATGTCCAGGACGTAGAACTCCACATCCATCTTTAACGGCCCTAGCTCGGCCTTTACAGCCACGACCCCGTGACAAGCTCGCCTGGAGTTATCATATGCGGCTATTGTAGTGGGTGTTGGCTTAAGCATATCCTCTGAAATATTACAGGCACGCAGTGTACTCAGCGGATACACATTGATGGAGGCTCCTGTGTCCACTAGGGTTGACTCCACTGCCACTTTATTTAGGGAAATAGTGATGCAAAGTGGCAACTGTCGTGCCTCAGGGGGTGCCAACTCTGACTTAGAAAATGAAATAGCAGGGCCCCGCGTAATCGTAGCATCCTATTTCTTTTCATTTTTCTTATTCTTCTTCTTTCTTCTTCTTCTTCCTCCCACCGTGAGCTTCCTCTCCTCTCCTCCCTTCGACCGGTGACGACCGCGGTGAGCTCCCACCAGCTGCAGACGGCACGGGGAGACGGCACGACGACGGCGTGGCGATCGAGGCGGCATAAAGATCGTGGGCTTTTGTGGAAGGAATGAGGGTTTTCAAGACATTCTTCACGATTTCGGCGTCGAATCGACGGAGCATTCACTCCATTGAGGTAGGGTGACGTTCCCTAGCTCTCCGCATTTCATTTCCGTGATTTCTAGCTCGTCGTGAGGCCGAGAGGGGTATTTTTGAGCGGGTTAGGGTAAAACCATGATTTGGAGAGTGATCACCCGATCTAGTGATTCACCGCGTTTTTGGCCAATCCGAGACGGTAGAATCATGCCTAGGGTTACTGGGGAGCTTCCTCCTTGATTCCCCCCTCTCCCGTGGAGGTATGGGGGCGTGGTCAGTGTTTTTAGGTCTTGTTCACCGTTTCGCCGTCGGGACGATATAGCGGTCGTCCCAGTGGCCGTTATGATTATAACGCGCCCAGGTATGTGCGTTATGCTCCGTGAGTTTTAGGTCTGGTCTTCGTGGGTTTAACGGTCCCACGACTGACCATTATGTTCAACATAATGCCCCGATGTTGGTGCGTTATGGGTTTTTGACCGTTGAGGGTCCTGGTCACATAATGCGCCTAGGGAGGCCCGTTATGTCCTATGATGCCCCAGGGAAGGTGCGTTATGCTCAACACCATTGCCTTCCACTTAACGCACCGGAGATGGTCCGTTAAGGTCTGTAACGCGCCTAGAGGACTGCGTTATAGTCTATTTTCACTCTGTGACATAACGCACCATGGTTGGTCCGTTATGTACATAACGTCCCTAGAGGTGTGCATTATGTTCCCTCTTGTGACTCGAGGCTTGACGCATCTATGTTGGTCCGTTAAACACTATAACGCCCTAGGGCAGGCACGTTATAGTTTGATTTCTGCTGGGAGTGATGGACGGCTAGGTTGGACCATCTATTCTCCCACGCGCGGCTGCGGCTTAGCCGTGCATCCTTGAGTGGCCAATGATGGACCGCTTATCATCTGAGGCCTAACTGGTGGTTTCTTCCATGCCGATTCGAGTCCCGGGTGAGCGGACCTTGATCCACGTGCTGACCCGTGGTCTGACTGATGCTAGGCATCATGTGGGGACCAGGTGTGGGTCCGGCCACACCGGCCATATTACATGTGACAATCTTCATGCCATTCCTTTGCCTGGAGATCTTTCTTCTTATTCAACCTGGAAAGGTAAGTCTTTCAAACACTGAAGTTCTTCTTCTTCTCTCCTCCTACTGGTGAGGGGCTTCATCGGCCTCATAGTTTGGCCTGTCTTCATGTCCGTTGTCATCTACGGACGATGCCATTTTCATTTCTTCTTCTTCTTCAACTTCCATTGGCAAACATCCTTCTTCTTCAGTCGCAGCTGCTTGTAGCAAACGTTGCTGGCCTAATGAGGGGTTCCCCAAGCCCCTAAAGTAATTCCTGACCATATCAGTCATCTCTTCTTGATCACATCCTTCATGGAGGATGGGAGATATTTGTTGGCCTTGTACTGGAGGCATGTAAGCCAGCTGGGCTCTTCATGTCGGCTGGTTGAATCTTCTCCCAAAAGTTGGGACATGGGCCTGCCTGGCACATGCATTGAAAGTTTCTCGGCGTGGAGCACCCACGTCCATTTATTCTTCTTTCGGGGCCAAGCCCCTCTCACTTCTTCTCCCGACCTCCTCCGATTTGGGATTGTGGAGGTAGGCGGGCGCTTCTTCACAGGCAGGTTGGATTCATTTAGGGACCCACACTTGCTTGAACTTCTTTGGCTGTGGGGCCAACTCCTTTGGCCTCGGCAGCCTTCTTCATCCCTTTCAGCTCTCCTCCCGGATAGAGCCTAGAAGGAGTTGTGCGTATGGATGGCAGGGACCACCCGGTCGGGAACAGCTTGGGCATCACAGCCCCAATGAGAATGGATTTCCTGGATGCCGAGAGATGCTCGGTAATTGTAGTAGCAGTATTCCTCCGAAAGCTCCTCTGGTGGCGTCCTCTGGGGTTCCTATTGTGGACAGGGTGAGCCCCATGAGTGATGTGGTGCACCATGCAGCTGGTGACTCGAGTTGGGCCTCTCAGAGGGCTTGCATAGCATCGGGCCTCAGAGACCTCAGGCTTCTTGTTAGTCTTCTCCCTGCTCGGCTCCAGGGACTCCACTTGTAATAGATCGGTGAAGGCAAGCCCCAAAAAGTTGTGGAAGCCGACCACCAGTGGGAATGTGTCAAAAATTGTGGGCACCAGTAAGTACCTGAACAGCGCTCATTTCTTTATGATAATTCACATCACATAGATCATTTCATATGCACATAATTAGCCAATTATGCATACTTTATAGTTAATCTCAACCTTGCACTCATCGGGCCGTTCCCCCCATCTTAAGAAAACATTCGTAAGACAATACATCAGGGGCACTACCATTGTCAACAAGAATCCTATCTACGTTATAATGATTTATTGTAGCCGATACAACCAGGGCGTCGTCATGCGGGGTGGTCAGGCCTTCAAGATCTTGGTCTGAAAAGATGATGACCTGTGGCTCACTTGGTGAGGCCTTCGGGGGCTCGATGGCTCGGCTCGTTTGTTCAGCATGACGCTTCCTTCCTCTGCTACTATCTCCCCCTAATGCATATCCTCCAGCGATGACATTGATGTGTACCCTGCGAGGGGCATTGTCAATCTCTTATGGAGCGCCTCGGTCTTCCTTGTGCCCGGCGATGAACCAGGATAGGTGTCCCTGACAGACGAGGTGCTCGATCTCATCCTGGAGCTGGCGGCAATCGTCGGTATGATGCCCGTGATCGCTATGGAAAAGGTAGTACTTACTGCGATTGCGGCTCTTCGACTTCATTGGCTAGGGTTGGCGGAGGAGGCTCGAGCCCTTGATATCTTCGTAGATTTCATACACCGGAGCGGTTAATGGAGTGTACCGCTCGTACCTCCGGGATGGTTCTTTGTGCTCCCTGTCTCGGTTCCACCTCTTCCCTGGGCCCGAGCTCGGCTCGGATGCCTGCTTCTTGTTGTAGATGCGAGATGAACCTTTGGTGCCCCCAAGAGGTATTGTTCCCCCCACGTCGGAGGGCAGCTAGGGTTTTATCATCGTAAAAGGGCCCTCTTGGGTTAAGAGGTGAAGACCTTCTTTCTAAGCACTTAGTTGCTCTCACAACATCTGAGGTGGGACTAATCTCGTGACCCTAGGTCCTCTACACAAGCCCCCCTTGAGAGGTAAAGTGAGTGCGAGCTCAGGGTTCCCACAGATGGCGCCAGATGAAGAGGGGTGATCTCGCGCTGGTCCTGAGCTGGAGCAAGTGATCACCGCATTGACACTTGCAATGAAGGGAAACGGATCATGGGGCCGAGGGATGCTTCCCTGGGGAAAAACCCTCTGATGCCAAAGTCAGTAGAGTAATGGTTGAAGCTGTGAGGGGAGGAGGAAGAGGTTGCGTGAGATCCCTCTCCACCAAGGTGGTGTGGAAGTTCCTGCTCAGTGAGTTTAGGCGTGTCAAGCCCTACCTTTTGTCGGAGGGAGTCCCTGGTTTAAATAGTGCGCCAGCCTCATGAGTCCCATAAGCGGAGGAGTTTGGGCGGGGGTTACGTCCTCGACGTGGGCTCTACAATGAATATTTAAAAATAATTTGTTAAAAAGAATCTGTATCTGCAGCAAACTAAGTAGCGAGTAGCAGAATTAGAAAAATCAGCATCAACCAAGCTTCTCCAATGAAGCACTATTTATCAGACAGGAATCAGCAACTGGAAGAGGAGCCTCTATAGCCTCCTCGGTCCCTAGGTGGTGCATAGCCCTTTGGTCCGGTGCTTGTAGAACCTTGAGTGGCAATGCTATTGATGATGGAAGTCTGGAGTCCCTGAATGGAGTTGGAAAGCTCTTCAAACCAATAGTGGACTGTGCTTCTCACATTAGCCACCAAGGAGGAGAGATCTTCATGCTTTGATATAACATTCTGAAGTTTGTCAGCTATAGTAGTGACTTCAGTCTGAACAGTGTTGATATGACCAATGAGCGCTTGCTGACTTGGAAGAAGTGCATTCACTACACCCTTCATTTTTTCAAGCTTGATTCTGAGTTCAAAAGTATGATCAAGAATTTTGCTAATTGAGCTGAAGGATGTAGCTTGTGTATCTTGGATGCTGCTGACCATCTCTACAACCCTGTTGCATACACCTAGAAGAGATTCCAAGAGTTCACGAGATGCTGCATTTGACCTTTGTTTATTAATTAAAAATTGTAGCCACTGTGTCATCATAGTGTTCCAACTGCTGTAACCTAGCATTCACTCGATTTATATTGAAGTTTGTGCATAAGAATTGAGCATGCATCAGATCATTCTGATTCATCACCATAGTCATCAAGTTAGATAGCATTTCAGTTATGGTGGGCTCATGTTCAGCTTCCTCACCAGTTGTAGATTGCTCTTGATCATGCTGCTCTTCGGGTGTAGGTTGTTGTTCAGGTGACAGTTGAGGTGGTATGTCAAGTCCAACCATTCCTCCCATATAAGGTCCATGTGAGGGAGCCAGTGCAAAAGACATTCTAGGATACATAGTGAAATGAGGAGTAGGACCTCTAACAAACTCTTATGAGTCTTCTTCAGTTGCCACTGGAGCTGGAGCTACCTCACTCTGTGGTTGCTCCTGAGGTTCTTCAATAACCTCTAGAGGTGGAGCTTCTTCAACAACCTCTTAAATTGTCTGAGGTTGTTCTTGATGAGCTTCTTCATCATCTTGTTGAACTTCCTGTTGTTCAACTTCTTGTTCCTCAACAACTAAGTCAGCAATTTCTTCCAGAGATTTTTCCATAACTTCTCTCAAGATGCCAGTAGTGAAGTCAGCAATAGAAGCGAAACCGTACCTTCTACAAGATTAGATGCAATTGCTTCTGCACGAGTGATATGCATGATCCGGCTCCTCAGTTTCCAGCTAGAAGCTGTAGAAGATTGCTGGGAAGCGACAGGAACTTGCAAAAATGAAGGCTGAGGCTGAGGTGGTGCAGAAAGGTGAAACTGCGACTGCTGCGGCTGGGTAACCTGCGAGAACTACGTCGGAACTGACTTCATCAGGTAATCTCGGACAACGTGACCCGGCTGATCACAGCGATAGCAAACCACCAGCAGAGAACAGGGAACACTAGGATGGCTACCACCACACCTCAGACACGGTCTCAGCTGACTCACTTGAAAGTCTCGGCACTGTTGAAACGGAGGAACAGACTGCTGCACCGACTCGAAAGACACAGACTGCTGCGGCACAAAATCTGAAGATGCTTGACGATGAAAATGCTTCTTGGATTTACGAAACATCAGCCTCGATGGATAACCAGAAGTAGCCACGACTGATGGGACACCAGGTGCTGACGGCTGATAAGACTGCCCAAATGGCATAACTGGTTGAGCAACACTAGCCTGAGGAAACCCTGCAGACCTCGCCAAATTGAGTTCAATCGCAACTGCTGCCTGATAAGCATCATCCATGATAGAGACATGGGTAGCAAGTAGCGGCACTCTCAACTCGGCTCACAAACCTCAGAGAAATTGCTCGATCTTCAAGGCTTCATTAGCGACAATATGCGGCGCATACCCACCTAATTCAATGAACTTGTTCCGATACTGCAACACTGTCATCTCACCCTGTACCAGATCCAGAAACTGATGCATCTTATCCATGCGAAGATAGGCCGGACTGTAAGTACGCTCAAAGGTAGTCACGAACTCTGTCCAGGTGATCTGACGAAGTGGTCGGGAACGGAAAGCAACTTTCCACTCCGAACTCCACTACATCAATGCTGCACCCTGAAGTTGAAAAGTAGCGAGCATGACCTTCTCGTCCTCCGTGCATTCCATCGATCGAAGCACACGCTCAGTCGCCTCGATCCAAACCCTGGCAGCATCCAGATCTGACTGACCTTCATAAGTCGGCGGGTGAAATAGCAGAAATTCCTTGAGTGCTCTACCACGGCCACCGGGTAAGTCATCTTGCGGAGCTGGAACGACAGGAGCAGGGACTGGCGCAATCGGAGGAGGAGCAGGCACGACAGGAGGAGGAACACTGCCACTCTCTTCCGGGGGAACATGAGCTCTTCTTTTATGTACATCAGTTTTATGGTAACATGGTTGTGAAAAATGATGAATTGATCACTGAAGTAAATGGGCACCCTATTCCCCCTACTATACAACTCATTGTAAAAGCATTGGAAATGCCATATGACATTGGCTGCATCTATGATGAAGCCATGTTCTCTTAGGAAGAAGCATATGAAGCCATGACCGGTGAACAGATGTTAGAGGGCAGCTCAACTAAATTAAATGCCAACAACTTTCCTCCTCTACAGAGGATCCTGCATCACATTATGACCACCATTTTACTACCCAGATCTGGAGGAAGAGAGCAAGTAACTGATCAACAGAAGTTCTTCTTTGTCTTTATCATGAGTGGTATGCAAATCAAATTTCCTACCGTTATAATGGAATATTCCTTATGGTGCTGCTCTAACTCCTGTCTTTCAACATCTTCACATCAATTTAGACAAGCAAATTAGTCACACTATTAGAGATGCAGACGTCTACACCATTCCATCAATTCGTAACAACATGGGTTATGAGTTTTAGCGTGGATGTCTGGTCTGCACTCTTAAGTCCCAAACGGGAATAGCCCCTACACTTGAGTCTGATGATAGTGATGACAATGAGCAATTAGAACCTTTTAGAACTAAGCCCACTTCTACGTATGTCTCGATGATGCACTCGAAGATTGATGCCTTAGGAGGTGAACTCAAGCAGCTCAAGGAGACGGTGGATGGTCTTACCAAAGATATTTCTGATTTGATGTTGTACCACGACACTTATCTCCAGAAGTTTGTAGCAATGAGCAATTCCATTTATTCGTTACACTCAGCCTTGGGTATTCAAATCCCAAAGATCGATGATTTAGCGGATTTCGTTCGCCGTCCCCTAGCTTCCCCTTAATCCACCGTGAAGACTTCATTTCAATCATTTCTAGCATTTAGCACTTTTGCTTAACCCTGCCCCCCCCTTTTCTTTTTTTTTGATGATGCCAAAGGGTGAGAAATGATATGTTATCTACGTTATGTCATCTTGTCAAAGACAGTCAGTTATGTGTGTGTTGCATGTTTGTGTGCTGTGTGCTTGAGTGACCATCAAGAAGGTGTTGGGTCTCCTCTGGGGTTACTCAGCATTATTCACTGCTGCATGTTCTGTATATGTTTTGATTGATTGGCAACTTAATGGAAACAATAGAATTGACTTTATTGGCTTTATCTTGATCTGATGATGATATGTATTTTGATGCATTTTGTATGTCAGATAATCACAAATAATAATAATAATGATGAGACCTGCTCTACAGCCACATTTCTCCTCGAGACCCGGTGCAAAGGGAATATCAATGCCGCCCTCTCCAAGTCGGGTTCAGACCTCGGGAATTATCCCGATATGGCCGTGATCCGACATTGCCTTGGGCCGATAGTCCGCTAAACCGGACTCGTTCCCATTGGGATTCGTTTCCACTCTTTTAGTGAAATTGCCGTAAACTCGGCATACATTTATACA
This sequence comes from Amorphophallus titanum, assembly GCA_024336825.1. Taxonomy (NCBI): domain Eukaryota; kingdom Viridiplantae; phylum Streptophyta; class Magnoliopsida; order Alismatales; family Araceae; genus Amorphophallus; species Amorphophallus titanum. Next base: position 157,928 of record JANBPO010006482.1, read on the forward strand.
AATTTATCTCCATTTACGTCGTACCTTCGACATGGACCTTTGTCCAAACATGAAATGGTCCATGAGTGACCAACATGACTTGAATTCTCACACCCTCAATATGGGTTTAGAATAATTCAACCCCCCCTATCTTCTTACATTAATGTTAATTTTCTGGCCATGAGGCCCTGATTCCTGGCGAGGTCCGCCCCGATCATGGTCATTGTCTGACCCATATCCTCGGCCTATAGCCCGCCCCCGTTCGAGCACATATTGGTTCTAGGATCTGATCCCGGGACATCCTCCTGTTGCCCCTTGGCACTGGAAATATTGACGATGCCTACGCAAGCCTGACTTCGACCGCGGGGGCCCACCGCAGTATGGTCGCGACTTGATCTTGTACCAGGCCGACAAGCTTATTGGTTTCCAACCACTTTAACCGGGATTTAACTGAACGTTTCCCGTTCCTCTGAACAATAAATTTGTCGTATCCCGACATACATATGCTCCGGTTTTCCCGTGACGATTACACTATTCTCAAGCCGGACACTCGTCTGAACATTAAATGGTCAACGCATGACCGACATGAGCTCAAATGCTTCCTCCACGCCCTCGTACGAGGACTTCCGTGTTCCTTAATAGATTTCTATGCAATTAATTTTCTGGCCATGAGGCTCTGATTCCCGGTGATTAATCAAGGGTGTTCCCCTCTTCGAGGGGATGTAAACGACGTCGTGACCTTTATGGCGCGGCGGATTTTGGTCCAGACACGAACTACACAATTATCTGATCAAGTCAGATCGAGCGCACCCGTGACTCTTCGGAGCCCAAATAAATTGTCACTTCGTGACTGGCACGCCCACGCACTTAATGAAGCAATAAATAAACAACAATAACAAATCGTTAAGAAGTGTGTCCACAGCTGTGCACTCTCCACAACACGCACAACTATCACAAACAACTCAGGATTCGCCATCCTGACACTTCTCAACATGGCTGGCTAACTCTAGAAAATAGGGTGAGGAAAGCTCAAATACCTCAAACTCAAAGCACAGACTCTCTTTTTCCTGATTTGGCAATCCTCTCGCAACTCCGCAGGCTCCGATCCATAATACATCAAGAGTCACAACACCAGCCATACATTCTCGCAAAGACGGTCCAACTGGCGCTCATCCTTCCATAATAGCGCCAACACACCCTTACACGTCAAGGGGAGGGCATGAATCCTCATAGGCAGTCACACTGCCAATGCACAGAACACCTCTCACAGGCCACCACCCCACTAATAAGCAGGGCACTTCCCATACGTACTCCTTGGCATACTTGAGGAGACCAACCAATCCGAACACGTAATTCAAGATCATGAAATTGAACCAAAATGCAATTCTCTCCAACAAAGGAGACACCAACGTACCTCCTACGAAGCGAGAGGTCTCCACACTTGGCCTGACCTCGAATCGCACGCATGCTAGGAATCTCACCTTCCAGCACCAGGAAAAATCGTTGCTACAACCAGGTAAGCTCCTACGACAACACTCACCATGTGTCCCATCGGATCACGCTGGTAGCATCTCCTGGCACACCATTGCAATTCTCCGAACTACAACTCACCACACCTTGAGCACCGACTCTGTTTATTATCAGCCACACTCTGCCACAATGGTTGAGCTAGCTGCTGCCACACGCTCCTTACCTATGCCTGTCTTAGTCTTGGAATCACTAGCATATCAAAATGCTTATTGGGGATCGGGGAAATCACCAAAAGATGCTAGGCTCGAAGGCTGCTACATTAATAATTACAGGACATTATTCCCTCAAATTTGACCTTGCCGATCCATCCTCAACTCTCAAATCCTCAAAACATCCATCTCCAAAGCTGCTGCCATGCGGACCACCATGCCAAGAACCATGATATGAACCATGATCGACACCTGCCAAAGCTTCTCATCAGATCTTGAGTCTATCACTGAACCTTCACATCTCATTTGTTGCCTCACTTAGTGCATCTAGTGCGGTGCATAATGGCCCCCAATTTTACAATTTGGGCCCAGAACTAAGCCACCGCCATACCATCTAGAATCAGATCTAGAATTGACACTGCTTATACATGCGCAAATGCGTAGGACTTAAAACTCACATGGGAATCTCTATCATCCTACCTCAAAATCTATAAAATTAATCGATATTGGAATGTCATCTCTGACACCATAGAGCATGTTGAGAACATCGGGCTCGACAACAACTCACCAGGAAGATCCTCCACTAGTCTGAGCACTTCTCTCGATCAAGGCATCTGCTCTGCCACCACAAAACACGATCTTGACGACTCAGGGACTGGTTAAACCTCAAGCTGGGGTGGCGAAAACAACATTAACTCCTCCGGAGCACACTCACGGCCACCTAGCTAGGAATTTTCCTCTCCAGCCACCTAGCCTCGTCACTGATTCCTCGAATGCAGCACTGCAGACTCACACCTACCGGTAAAACTCTACCCAACGCAGCACAACCAGGGCCACCACCACTGAGGAAGGCAACTCTCTATCTTACTCTTCAGGCCCCCGTCGGCACTCCGATGATAACCGAAACCGCCTTCACAACGCCAATACTACGCACTCTAGCTCTCACGCGAGAAGCAAAGCAATAGATAAACACAATACCCTATGCCAGCTGCCGACTATACTAGACCTTATAGACTCTGAAAATTACAATTATCTTAAATTCTCATGTATGTCCATAACTCCTGCTCTAATATCATCTGTAACGACCCAAGATTCAGATACCAAGAATTACCTGATACTATTTGAATCCTGACCTAAATTTTGAACACCACTATGCGCCTTGATTAAAGCTCCTTCAAAAATCTTTTTTCTCCCTATTTTTAGCTAAAAAAAAGAAAATAATGAAAGGGCTTCGTATTTGGTAACTCTCCTGTAGTTATGTTTACCCTTGAATGCAATTTATAGATTTTACAGCAATAGTCCCTCAGACTCGAAAAGTAATAACGAAAATGGCTGACCCAATAGCAGATTCTGCATCTGCCACTGTTGGAACTAATGAAGCAAATGATTGACCCATCATATCATCCAAAGAAATGAAAAATATCAAAAAGTTTGAATTAACTGCTAATAACATTGATTCAATTGGCATTAACATAATAGGAATATTTCATCTATTAAGGAGGATTCCCCGAATACCTAAAATAGAGATGATCATCGAAAATGTCACCCACGAGCCAGAGGGCTCGAAAGAGTTAATTGGTATGTGGAGGTACATTGAAATTTAAAATAATGCTGGGCAAGGGAGAGAGAGGGGGGGCAGTCCCCACCCTATAAAATTCCCTTTTTTGGTTATTTTTCTTCATAATTTATTAAGAAGAAAAGGACAGGTGGAGCAGGATACGTGCAGCTTTGTGTGTGTTAACTTGAGGACCAGTCCTCCGTGCCGTCGCTTTGCTACTTCCGCGTGTTGCTCCCACATACTGGTACGGCACACGAACTACACCGTAAGACCGAGAGCTTGCACGAACTGGGACTAGGTGGAAGCCATCGCGCCTTCAGACTGGGGAGAGGGCGCAGCCCCCAGGGAGTTCGCCCTCCCCGAGGCTCGACCACGCCCTGGGGCAAACTAGCCCCGAGGTAGGTCGTAACCCCCAGGGATGGCCCCCGGGGTCTTCATTCATCATCTGAGAGTGTCCTTTCAGGGACACAGGGTTCTGGGACCTGGGACGGGCCCGTGGGGGGCGTTATTCATCGAGTCATAGTAGCCGCTCGCAAGGTGTTCGGGTAAATACTTGACACCCCCCCTGGGTTGTCGAACGGCTTGACTAGCTAGCTAAGGGGCCCCAAGGTTGGCCTTGGGCCGAGGATGGGAGCTTGGGGGAGCTAAGGAGGGGCACGTTAGGCTCATGGGCCATACCTCGAGCTGTGTGCCGCGTTGCACCGTGGGTTGGCGGGGTGGCCTCAGGTTGGCCTGAGAGCTAAAGATAGGTGGCTCGTCACCACGTGTCTGAGGGTCGGGGGTGGCCCGGACTTGCTAGAGGGTCATTGTAGAACCCAATTAGTATGGTGGAACTACGAGTTGGCCCATGGTTTGATGTAGGAGGGCTAGAATATACGCGTCCACAAGGTGTTCGGGAAAATGCTGAACACACGTGCGTGAGCCGTATATGCGTGCTACAGGCCTCCAAAGCCTGTGGTTGGCCGAATTGGGTCTCCCTTTGACCTTGAAGGGTAGGAAGAAGGCATCTCGGGGTTAGCTCCCTACCTTTTCGCTGGGTGCCACGTGGCGTGGCTTAGAGTCGGGGCACCTCCGGGTTGGCCCGAGCGGCCATGCGAAGTGCGGGCAAAGCCTGCAGCTGAGTGATCGGGATTGGTCCCAGCTAGTTGCTGGTGTAGCCACATGTCACGGCAAGTTGATCAGGGCCCTTGGAGGGACCCACAGAGTTGTAGAAAAGTCTGAGTAGCTAGTGCCTTAAAGGTGTTCGAGAAAATTCTCGAACCCCTATTTCTTGACATTTTGTTGGGAAATCATCCGGACGAAGCGGCCCAGCCTTCAGTGATGGCAGTAGAGTCTGCTCCACTCCCCGCCCTTCCCCCGACCGAGAGTAAGGCTGGGTGCACCACTCCTGAGATGGGAGCAGGCGAGAAGCCCCATCCGAAGCCCGGTCATCCTCTTCTCCATCCACTTCACTAGTCACTCTCCACCGCTACCCCGCATGAGGAACCAACCCCTCCCCATTGCTATTCACCCAGCTTCGTCTGAGACCCCACCCCCCTCCCACAGTAGATCCCTCTCCCCTGCATGCCCTTACAACCCAAGCCTTTCACCCCTACCTAGCCCTTGTAGCAACAGCCCTTGTCCCATTCTCTCATTCTTGCGACACAGCAACCCCCCTGCCCAGTCGATACTCATCCTTGCTATCCACACAGCAAGCCCCTACCGTACAGATCCCAATTCCTGTCCACACAGCAAGCCCAGCAAACCCTCCCATGCACCACCCTTCTCCCTGTGTTGTCTCCTCCTTGCCAGAACTGCCTCAACGCTGATGGCCTCATTAAGCCTCGCTTCGCCCCCAGACTCCTCTACATGGAGATGGTCGCCACTACACTGCCTGTTTCCCACCATGTAGACGTCCTGCCCAGCTACCCCATACGCTAGCATAGCGGTGATGACCCTTGCGTGCATGCTCACCACCGAGTAGTCCTGCAGCACCATGCGGACCCCCCCACCACGCAGCACGCATGCAGGATGCCACTGTCTTCACTGCCACCTTCGTCCTATGAGGACAGCCACCTGCAGCTCCGTCGAAGGGAGAGTAGAGTGTCGCCAACGACATCCTATCCCCTCCCCAGCAATGCCAACTCGGTGCCACGAGCTCCCCTTCCGGTCACCACCTGTAATGCCGTTAACTGTCGAGAGGCCCCCTATCGGTCGCCATTCTGAGCACGGTCCCCTCAGAGAGTGGCAAGCACGGCCATCGGCTACGCAACCCCCCCCACATTCGACCATGGTGAGCATGTCAACCAGCCTCGCACCCCTATTTCCAAGCATGCCATGAGCCCACCGCCGAACACGGTGCCATCCTCACCCACGCCAACTACTTCTCCACCATCCGACTATGCTTGCCACAGTCCCCCCCCACCGTCCACACTCTCTCTCTTACTTCCTCATCCTCTCTCTCTCTTCCCTCCCTCCCTCCCTCTCTATGGGATGAGTCTATGTAACAAAAAAACAAACCCCTCTCCCACGGTCTATCTCTCTCTTTCCCATTCTACCAGATTAACTTCAACTCTAGGCAAGTTCAAGACACTCAAGGATTCAAGGGTGATAAGTAGTCACACAAGGGTGACAAATAGCTCATAGGGGTGAAAAATAGCTTTCAGCAGCAACAAATGAACTTGCAAGGCTCACAACGGTAACACATGTTCAAAGGTGACGGCTTATAGGAGATAAGGGTGACAAATGCATGGGCAAGGCTGACAAATGGTCATTAACAGTGAACAATAGCTCGATAAGGTTGACGAATGAAGAAAACATGCTAAACTGTAGAAGACCGAGCTATACTTGAAGAAAACTGAGCAAGGCTAACAAGAGAAGAACAAGGGCGAAAACTACTTGCTAAGGGTGAAAAATAGCTTGATTGGGATGACAAAAGGATGATAAGGCTGAGAGACGTGAAGAAGAAGAAGACGAAGGGTTGACTCTATTGGCAAAGGGAGTTGACTCCAGTCAATGCAACGTCAGTCAAGTTGACTTTTATCAAAGTCAAATTTAGTCAAAGTGACTCTAGTCAATTTCATCTATAGTAAACTAGACTCTAGTCAAAGCCAAACTCTAATCAAAGTCAAATTATAGTCAAAGTCAAACTCAAGTTCAAATAAAGTCAAGCTCAAGCCCCCGACAGCTAAAGCATTCAAGGGTGAACAATAGCCAGCAGAAGAGTCAATTGGCCACTACAGCTGACAAATGCTCAGTAGGGGTGAAAAATGGTCAGCTAACGGTGACAAATAGATGCCAACCATGGTGAATGGACCCGCAAGGGAGAAGAGTCAGATAGACAATAGGGCAGACAAATAGAAGCCAACGGTGACAATTGAGTCTTAACGGTGAAGAATACATACACAAGGGTAACAAATAGCTAAGGTGATGGCTCAAGGCAGAGGAGCAAATGTCTAAGGCGACGGCTCTTGAGGCTAAGGGTGACAAATGAGTATGTAAAGCAGACAAATGTCGCATAAGGGTGAAAAATAGTCTCATAAGACTAACAAATAGTTAGGAAGGCTGATTTATAGAAAACTTGTGTCTGCCACAAGCCCAAGGTCGAAGACCAATTAGTGCGCACGTGATCCAAGGATTATCTGACGTAGCAACCTTTCAAAAAAACTCCTATGAAAAGTATTCCCCTCTTGACATGTGGATTAACAAGAATTGCTTCAAAGAATTTAAATCTGTGCTCTATAAATACGTGCCCTCTTCCTCCGTGGAAATGTGTTGAACAAGTTGAAAGAAGTGAAACGAACGTCGGCTAGATTCCTCTCCTTTCCCTTTCATCTTCTCGACCTTCTCTACGGTCCTTTCACATAGATAGGCCCGCTGGACCATCTCTTCATATGTGTGAATGTTCTGGGTACCCAGTTGTTAAATATAACCGGGCCGTAACCCATCCATGAACCTATTTGCTTTTAATAAATCAGTACTGATCAAATGAGGTGCATATGGTGCCAGTCTGGAAAACTGCAACTCATATTCTGCTACTGATAACATCCCTTGACGGAGGGACCCAAACTCCATGGCTTTTCTTTCCTTGACGTGCTCCGAGAAATACTTGGCACGAAACAGCGTAAGAAAACCTTCCCATGTGTGTGGTGCATCGACTGGTGGTGCCGGGACCGACTTCCACCATGTCCGAGTGTCTTTGTTTAATTGGAAGGTGGCTAAACGCACCCTCTCCTGATCGGTGCATTGAATTACATCAAAAATCCTGTTCTTCTCGTGGATCCAATTTTCTGCCTTGTCTGGATTCGAAGAACCATAAAAACGCGGAGGGTTGAGACTCCAAAAATTCTAGTGTAGACTGCCTGCTCTGGCTCCTGCGCCAACTTGAGCCATAGTTTGAAGTGCCTGGGTAAGGCCAGCCACAGTCTACTACATGCCATCCCAATCTACGCGATGTGCCATTGAAATTAATATAAGGTACCTGAGAGAAATACAACAACTTGTTATTCTCGTGGAATTAGGGGAATTTAATCTTCAAATAGTTATCTATCTTATCCCGGGCTCTACCCAATTCTCACATGTGTGTGGAAAATCTCTTCTTAGTTCATAGGCTGGGGTCCTTAAACCTTGGACTTATCCTATGACCTGATTCGTTTTCTAAATCCTGAGACTTAGGTTCTAGCTCTGATACCAACTTAGCTGTCACGTCCCGAGCCTTTATGTACAGCGGAAGACTCGCTCGGGGGAACGCGAACAGCCAGCGTGGTAAGCCTCTTGCAAGCAAGCATGATCAGAGCGCGATACAATCACATAGAAGATGCAATTGCACAAGTATATACTTAAATTCAACTTCCATTCATTGATAATCAAAATATTCCATTACAACCACTAATTCATCCTTTAAATTGGATCTTTTCTAGACTCAATAAAATAGAAAACTACATGGACTCAATCTAGACAATAAGACTCCTATGTCTTCACTCGTATTTTTATCTGACTTTCATTCACTCTCGGACCCACCACTTAAATAGTCCGAATCTGAATCGTTTATTAGATTCATGATTTATTATCATTGGGTCAGAATTAGTTTGTTCCCTTAAGAGGTTATTTGACCCATTGATGGAGGGGGTAAAGGTTGACCTAGAGTGAACAAGGAAGACCTAGGGTAGAAATAAAGTTGATGCAAGGCAAAGGTGAACTCGATGCCAGCAAGAAGGAGGGCGATGGCCAAGTTGGTGCGAGGATGTGCGTCGACGCTAGTGGCCAGGTCGGTGCAGGGACGTGCGTCGATGTAGGTTTGGGCAAGGTCGATGTATGTTTGGTTGAGGGCTATGCAGCAACGGGTTGAGGTCGAGGCAGGTTTAGGCTAAGGTCAACGCAGGTTTGGGCAGAGGTCGATGCAGGTTTTGACTGAGGGTCGATGCATGTTTTGGGGTGAAGGTCTATGCACATTTGAGGTCGATGCATGCTGCGGTTGAAGGTCAGTGCATGTGGGTTGGCAGAGCGGTTGGGTCGGTGTAGGTTTGAATGAGGGTAGATGCATGTTGCGGGCTAGGGTCGGTGCAGGTTTTGGGGTCAGTGCACATTGCGGGCCAGGGTCGGTGCAGGTTTTGGGGTCGGTGCACATTGCGGGCCAGGGTCGGTGCAGGTTTTGGGGTCGGTGCACATTGCGGGCTGGGGTCGGTGCAAATTGCGGGTTAGGGTCGGTGTAGGTTTTGGGGTCGGTGAACATTGCGGGCTGGAGTCGATGCAGGGTTTGGGGTCGGTGTAGGTTTTGGCTAAGGGTCGATGCATGTTTTGGGGTGAAGGCCTATGCACATTTGAGGTCGATGCATGCTGCGGTTGAAGGTCGGTGCATGTTTGAATGAGGGTCGATGCATGTGGGTGAGGGTCGATGCAGCTGGGCGAGGGTCGATGCACATTTGAGGTTGATGCATGCTGCAGTTGAAGGTCATTGCATGTTTGAATGAGGGTCGATGCATGTGGGTGAGGGTCGATGTAGCTGGGCGAGGGTCGATGCACATCTGGGGTGAAGGTCGACGCATGTGCGCGAATGATTCGGTGGCGTCGCCACCGACATAGGGTAGGTAGAGGAGTGAACCGGTGGCGTCGCCACCGATTCAGCAAAGGAGGGAAAGAGTCGGTGGCGTCACCATTGACTCACACTGGGCTTCACCAAATGGGGTTTTCCAGGGAAGAAGTCATATTAATGGGCCCCTGGGTCACCTGAAGGGGTGTTTGATCAAATTCCAGAGTGTTTTTGGAGCTTGAATTAAGTTGCAGTAAATTGTGACATGTATACTTGTTTCCTGTTCATGGAACGAATGATATGCACATATGCATTAATAGATCAGATGCTTGATGCTATCTCTCTCTCTCTCTTCTCACCATCCCCTCCATCTCTGCTCCCGCCATGAATGTTTTCTTCTCTATAATGACTAAGATGACGTCCGTGCGACCATGCCGGCGCCGAACATTTGTAGTTCATCTTTCTGCTTCCTGTTAATGGGACAAAATGTACATATACATGTTAAGGGAATGTATGGTTGATGTTATAGCCATTTCCCCCACTCTCCCTTCAATTCTTGTATCCAACCATTTTCTTACTCGCTTGATCTTAGAATTCAGTTTCTGCGATGTCGGACATGCCCTGGGACTCCATGGGCTACAGATATCACCCCTTCCCTGGGGCCTCTCTTCCAATGTCCTAACCGTGCTCTGCCCCCCTTTGTCCCGTGGGTATGGTGACCAGAGGTATACCCATGTATGTACCTCCGGCCATCCCAATTCGAGGTTAATGCCCTGATTTCCTCTCTACACTATCCGATTGCTTAGAGAAAGCTGGGGTCGCCTGCCTTCAGAACAAGGGTGTTCATCCTGTAATGGTTACATGCCACTTGCTTGAACATGTGCCCATGTAGCACGATCATTCTTGTTCACAAGTTAGTCATCATCTCTCCTCGTGAATGCTATTCTAATAATCCTCCAGTCTGTATATCAACTACCCCTCTCTGTGAGCGTCAAATTCCTCACCCTATAGCTATCAATATGTGAGCCTTGTGAGTGCCAATGCATTGTTTACTGGAGTGCAGCTTGAGCTGTGTACTCCCTCCATCTCGCTCATGATTTAACATCTGCGTGCTAGGTTGTTTCCACTAATCTTGCTCCAACAACTCGGGGAAGGGGGACATCCCCCAAGGTTTTGTTACAGACACTTGTAGGTCGGCATGAACTCATCTATTAGTGGTGAGCTTCCCACAGGACAATGGGTGAACAGCAACAAGGTTAAGCCCGACAGATTCAAATCCATAGTCCTTGAGGGACTTCGTGGTGACCAGGGATGTGTGCCCTCATAGGCTGGCACTCAGGATTTTCCTTCCCTATTGGTCGTCCTAATTCGGATGTAGTGCCAACCGTGAGTCGCGTGCCCCTTGTAGGCTAGCCTTCGGGGTCCTCACTTGTGACGACCCAGAGCTCGAGATACCGATATACCGATAATACCGACATACCGATACCAGGAACTGGGGAAGCCGTTTGATTAAGGAGGAGTATTGTATAGGGGGAGAATTTTGTAAAGGGGGGAGAGATACAGAGTTAGAATGTATGCATTCAGGGGGAGCACTTTAGAGATGCATTCAGGAAGAGAGTCTGCATTTGCATGCATAACATTTGACCAAGCATCTTGTCATGTCAAAATGCATCGTCTTCTCTGAATTATCCATTAGTGTTGCCATCATCAAAAAGGAGGAGAATGTTGTAAACCTTGTTTTGATGATGGCCAACATTGATCTAAAGTAACGGTGTAAGTATTTTGATGATTGGTTATCTGTTAGATGTTCGTTCAAAATACAAGTCCATTACGTTTAATGCTAGGTTCATATAGTAAGTCCGTGCATATTTTAGATGCATTCAAAGTATAAGCCCATGCATGTCTTATATAGAGTCCGTGCATGTTTTGGATTTAGACTAATTGCTGTTGGGTTGCATCGTAAGTCCGTGCACGTTTTACACTCCAAGTCCATGCATGTCTAAGTCATGTCCGTGCATGCTAATGTCTGTGCATGTCTCTCTAATGCTTCAAGTCCGAGCACATTCTAAGGTCCTTGCAAGATCTATTAAGTCCGTGCATATCTCATCTTTGCATGCATTGTAGAAGAGTCAAAGTTCGTGCACTTTCTACAAGGTCCTTGCATGATCTATTAAGTCCATGCATGTTCAAGTCAAGTCTGTGCACGTTGTGCATTGTTAACTCTAAGTCTGTGCTCTTTTTGACGAAGCCCGTGCATATGTGTTGAAACATTGATTCAGTGCATTGTCCAGGTCTGTGTAGGTTCTAACTTGTTCATTTTCATATCAGTGCATATGTCTGAGTACTTGCATACTTTGGGTCATCAAGCCCGAGCACATCCGTTTGAGGTCCGAGCATGATGAAGTCCATGCATCTTTGTACATACAAAGTCCATGCACGCTTTTCTTCAGTAGAGTTCAAGCATAGACGTGCTCATGCATCTTTTCCTTGTAGCAGAACAGCAAGTCCATGCACATTTCCTCTTGGAAGGAACTTGTGTCTGTGCATGTTTCTTTGAAACATGCACCCATGCATGTTTTTCCTTTGGTTTAAACCCCGTGCATATTCTCCTTTGGCAGAACACAAGTCCGTGCATGTTAAACCCTGTGCATGTTCTTCCTTTGTTTAAACCTTGTGCATGTTTTCCCTTGGTAAAACACAAGCCCGTGCATGTTTCTTTGAAACATGCGTCCGTGCATATTCACTTTGTTTAGTGCGAGGTAGGGATCCGCGTGACCCCTACTGAGTCTGGCTGTGACTCACCCTTCTTTCTTGCAGGTGAGCTATCCCAGCCTCCCACCGGTCCTTCCCGTGCTTTTCCATACCGAGTCTAGAGCGCCAGCCGGTCCGTCGTCCCAGTGTGCTTTTGGCCAGGGTATGCCCTGTGTAGTTGTACAGTGGGACTGTTGTCGTCGTTGTTGTGGTCGTGTTGGACTTGTATAATTGCAAATTCTGGACTATCCTTTATATTTATCATTCTGATATATTTCTTTTAATTACTTCCACACTTTAATTTAATTTCCTGTTCAAATGAATTTTAGTATGCGCATTGTAATTCCAATTGTTTATACGCCTCTTCAACAATCCTCACTAACCCTTCAGGGGCCTCATCAGCCTCTTGGGTGGCATCCCCAATTCATGGTGGCGATAATTCGATACTTATATCGGGTTATCGGTACCCTGAGCTCTGGGTCGTTACAACAGAGGCATCTTCAGTTGTGGGACCATGAGGAAGAAGTGTCATGCTCTAGATTGAGACCCTTAAGTCTTCAGCATTCTAATTTGCTCTTTGAACTATAGTTCTGAGATTGTAGCCTATTGAGAAATGTCTTTCTAGAACAGCTTCATGGAAGAGTTCCATTTTAGCACTGAGTACAACTGTGTGAGTGCGGATCATATCCGCTACATGAGCGAGTTGTGCCTCATTCTGAGATGCAAGAATAGGAATGTCAAAGACTGATGGTTCCTCTATAGCATGAGCTGAGCTTGGTTCTACAGCATATTCTTGATACCGCCCGTCCTCTTGGTCTATAGCAGTCGGCTGTGCATAGTGATCCTTGAAGGCACTGACCATATATTGCAAATCATCAGCTATCATTTGTAGTATGTCTGATAAGCTAGCATAACACCTTGTTATATGATTGTGCTGAGTCTTTGTCTCATGAAAGTATTGTGTAGCCAAGTTTAGTTGCTCATAATAATGGATGAATCTGTCATTCATTCTTCCTATATGATTTCTTGCAACAATGAGAACACCTTGAATGTCTCGCACTAGCTTATTGAAATTTCTATCTGGCTGCTTTTTGTCCATCTAGATAGCTGCCATTCTGCTTTTAATGTCCTCCCTCATGTGAATTAGCTACTGCTTGATGTGTGCTCTGATACCAACTGATGTGTGCTCTGATACCAACTGACGTGTACTGGTGATCCGTTGTGATTATAGATATGTGGAAAGGATGAATAAACGAACGAAAAGAACGAAGAGTCCCCGAAAGTGCGTCCACAGTGAGCCCCAAGCCTTGGGGGTCCCTTCCTGCGCCTAAGATAAGGGCAAGCAGAGTGCCCGGGGTGATGCCCCCTAGGGCTGTGGGGCCAAACGCAAAGACCCTGGGGAGCGGTTGCTGTTGTCCTCGATGAAGGCCCTGATCGGTGAGAAGAAGTGGTTAAAGAAGGCAGAGATCGCCTGCCCAGTCAGGGAGCCTGCCCACCTGGTTGAGGGGCCATCAACCGAGGAAATCCACCCTCCGGATCTCCTATCCATCAGGCCAGAGGTGGCTGTCGTTGGCGAGAAAACTATCGCCGACCATGCCAGCCAGCAGGGAGAGGCGGTCGGTTTCGAAGTCCCGACCGAGGCTGAGGGGGTGCGGGGCGAGGCAACGACCCAGCCCGAGCCGAGCGTTGCCATCCCGAGAATGGGGATGCTCGAGGGGGATGCCCCAGTCTCGATTCTTCCAGAAAGAACTCTTCCCCCTTCGGCCGGTGCCTCCATCGTTCGAGCTTCTCTATACCAAAGGTGCTAATCCTTGGCACCTTCATTAGTTAGGGAGAAGTTCAGACGCAGTCCCCCCTGCCTACTCTTCAAGAAGGTGATGGAGGGTGGCTTGATAGTGGCCCAGCTGGGGGCCGAGATAGTCGATCTCTTCGTACGACTGGATAGTGAGGAGAGGTCCCTCTCTCGGGTCCGTGTCGAGTCTGATCGGAGGATCAGACAACTGACTTCCGAGCTTGAAGTCTCTCGGTGGGAGGCGGCCTCTCTTTGGGCACAGACTCAGTCGAGCCAGGAGGAGGCTCAGACACTGGCCAAGCAGCTAGCCAAAGCTCGCTACATAGCCAACCTGAAGAGCAAGCTCTTGGAAGAGGAGCGTCGAGCTTAAGTCGAGTGTTACGAGTAGTGGAAGGCTGAGTGGGAGGAGCTCAATAGCTAGGTCTGAGGAGCCAAGCGAGTGCGGGGGGAAGCCGAGGTAGCATGGATTGAGGCCAAGGTGAAGCTATCCGAGGCCGAGATGAAGTTGTTTGAGGCCGAGCTTGAGAAGGGGGCGGAGCAAGCTGGGGCGGAGGCTGTCACTTCTCGACGTGAAAAATCGGGAACGCGACGAGTCGTAAACGAGCGTGTCGATCAGAGCAAGTATAATTTTATTTCTAAAATTAGAAATGAATGAGAAAATGATACTTTTATTTCATCAAAAAGAAGTTATTTTCGGGTCCCGGATCTGTTTCCTCGGAGCGTCTGACTCCGTTGTGTCCGTGATTGTGTTTCAGATATCTTTCATGTTTGGATTGACGCGATCCGGATCTGTTTCAGAGGCCCGGAGGCATTCCGTGACTTTTTTCACGCATTTTTTCGATTCCCGATCTAGTTTTTGACAAATCCTATGGAACTCCGCTGCGGGCGAACCGAGTCGTTCACCCAAGCGAGAGTGGTACCGTTGTGATCGGTGCGTTCCGAGGATCGCAAAAACGTGATTTTTTATTTTTCAATATTTTCAGAAAGTTCAGATTTTCTATAAATATTCCATTTATTTTTCTTTTTTCCTTCTTCTTCTTCCTTCTTCTTCTTCCTCCCGTGACCGCGCCCCTCTCCTCCTCTCTCTCCCATTCGACCGCGACGAGCTCCCTTCCAGCTGCAGACGACGGCGGGGTGACGGCGCGACGACGTGGGTGACGACAAGGCGATCGCGTGGGCGTGCGATGGGCGTGGGAAGCGTGAAAGCTCAAGGTTCCTAACGACGTTCTTCGTGGATTGAACTCGGATCGACGTGCCTCGACACGGATCGAAGGTAGGGTGACGATCCCTACCTCATCGCCTTTCCATTCCCGCGGTTTGTAGGCCGAGGTGAGGCTGAGAGGGGGTTCTTTCACGCCGGGAACAGTCGAGCATGCGTTGGGGAGAGGCCGCCCGATCTGTCATTTTAAGCCGCGATTCCGCGTTTTGGGGGCGTAGAATCATGCTAGGGGGCTTGGGGGTTCATTTTCCTTCATTTCCCCCTCCGTGGGACTTGTATGGGGCCGGAATGGGCGAAATCCGACGGGTTTGCCCTTTTCGCATCGGTGAGGGTTGTGCGGTCGAAACAGGGCCCGGACATCCCCATGTGCGGCCGTGCGGGGACCACACTACGGCTCGGAGCGCTGTGGGCTTATGCGGCTTATCGTGGGGCCGCACGTCCCCTATGTGCGGCCCCATGTCAACCGCCCATCCCTTGAGATTTCGACCGTTGCTTGTGACCGTTGCACAGTGCACTGGGGTGTGCGGCCAGGGTCTGGCCGCATGACCCTTCATGCGGCCAAGGGCCAGCCACTCGTCACCTAGCGTCATTGGCTCGGCGTGCAATGGGGTATGTGTGGCCTATCTCGTGACCGCGCATCACATGCGCGGCCCAAGACTAACCATGCATCCCGTGAGTTTCCGACTATTGTTTGTTACCGTTTCGCAGTGTTCGGGGTGAGCGGTTGGGGTCTAGCCGCATGTCCCCATAAGCGGCCATGGCCTGGCTGTTTATCTTCTAGTACCGTTGGTGTATGAGCGGTCCAGGTGGGACCGCCCATGCCTTGGAACGGCGGGATCCTAGCCGCCCTTCCCCTGAGTGGCTAGTGTCTGACCATTCATGTTTCTTACCGTTGGGATTGATGGACGGCCAGGTTGGACCGTCTCTCTCCCACGCGCGGCTGAGACTTAGCTGTGCATCCTTGAGCAGCCAATGATGGACTGTTCATCGTCTGAGGCCTAGCCGGTAGTTTCTTCCGTGCCAATTCGAGTCCTGGATGAGTGGACCTCGATCCACGTGTTGACCCGTGGTCTGATTGATGCTAGGCAACATGTGGGGACCAGGTGTGGGGCGCCGTGGGGGTCCCGAGATGTGCCGTCTTCGGCTTACGTCACCATGAGTCAGTGTTGTATGAGGAGCGATCATTATACTCGCCTACCTCCGGAGTCATTTTCTGTGACTTGAGAGTATGTACTTCTGGTGACCCATCCACTAGTCGTAACTTCCACGGCACGCGTGTGTTGGTCCACTGGGAGCACTGGTGTGGCACACCCGAGAGAGATGGTGAGTAGGCTGGTTACCGTAGGGCTCCCCCGTACCGCCGAGTCTGGGCTGGTGGGGGAATTATCAGCTAGAGGACAGACCTAGGGCGTATGGTCTGAGTGTGCACACGAGGCTGAGGGGTCGGACCCGCGCTGACGAGTGCAACCTCAGCTAGTCCTTGTTTTGTGGTACTCTTGGTTACTGTGCGTGTCTGAGTCTCGCGCTGGGGGCATTGTAGCTAGACACTTGTGACGCGATATAAGACATCAAGGGACACATCCGGTCGTTCTTCTAGTGGACGGTGCTTCCGTCACGTGACGTGAGTTGTCGTATCCCAGATTTTCGTTTCTCATCTGCGAGACGCAGTTTCGCGTGTTGTTTCGGGAGCGTTCCCGAACTCGAGGTCTGGGATTTCCGATGAGCGTCACCGAGGACTTTTCCTAGACGACGTAGAGTTCACGATAGCGAGGTCGTGACTGTGTTTTCGGACCGTGTGGTTTCGACTAAGGCCCTGCTGTGAGGGTAGATTTTCGCGACTGGGACGTCGTGGCGTTTTCCTAGTAGTGTGGCTAGGGTGGTTCGTGTCTGGTGGTCTCCGACCGTAAGATCGGGATGTCGGGTGCATGACTTGGTTGTCCCCCGACGAGAGACTGGGTCATGTTTTTGGTACAGTAGGAGTAGCTGTAGAGCCGAGATTTTACCGGCCACCGTAGTTACTTTCCTGCTTTCGTAGTTCCTACTTTTCGTGTCGCCGTTGTTTCTCGGTTGGGGTTCCGCGAGATCCCTACTGAGTTAGTGATAGGAGGCTCACCCCTGGTTTTCAGGTGTGGAGGTTCTTCCTCGAGGTTCGAGGACGTTGTGTGGAGGTTCTTAGCTGCCAGCTTGTCGGACCAAGTGTTCACTTGGCGCGTGGTATGTTTTACTACTTTAGACTATACTTTCTGTTGGACTGGACTCTGTTATAGTTAGTTATTTATTTCTGGTATTATATCTATTGTCCAACTTTATTTCCTATTTCTATGTACACCACATCTATCCTTTAGCCCTTCTGAGTCTTCGGGCTCGTGGGCGGCAGGCCGAGGTTCGAGTTGCGTCAGTTTCTTTCCGGTACTCAGATCTCGGGTCGCCATAGCTGCCCTGCCATCACTCCCAGGTGGGCCGACATGAAGTGTCATCAGGTTACGACAAGTGGAGGCTCACTAGATACAGAGACTCAAAATAGAAACATCGAAGTCCAGACAGGCTGAACATGCACCTGTCACAAGTACCACGAAGCACAAAGCAGCACATAGAACTACTGCCAGACTCAGGACAGACAAGTAGACCTACACATAACGATCCGTGAGTCACATGACTCGAGTCAAGATCGTCGCACATCACGGCAACATACCGTTAATCAGCCTAGTCCCTAAGCCAAAATCACGAAAAAACACAAGTCCTCAGCCCCTAGGCTATACATAGGACTCTCGATTTCGTATAACACACAAACACGAAATACGAGAGATCATCAAAACTCTCGAACCATAGAGGCACGTAAATTGAGGTAAGATGAAACCTCCAAACGTCCAAAACCAGAGTCTTGATCCGTACAAGATATCCGAGACACTCACGAGGTCACGTGTCAACCACTGGGTCACAACTGGGTTGACCAGAAATCATAATGACCCTCGAAATCCAACACCTTGGAACACCTCCTCCCAGACCCCCTCACAGCCAGGGATCTCCCCCACACTCATCTGCCCCCTTTCTCCTCCCATTTACCTCATTCCCTACCTCCCCTCTTTAACCTGCAGTTCCTAGTTCGCTGGCAAAGGAGAAGGCACGAGTTGTAGAGCCTGCCCCGGAGTGTTCAGGCATCTTCAAGTGGCGTGCCATACATCACCAGAAAGCTAGTCAAGGAACTTCGCAGCTCTGGTGGTCCTGCCAGCATCCGACGTTCCTACTGCCCGGAGGACCCATTCTTCCCCGACTGCGTAGATCAGGCTTGGCCAGTGACCTGAGGTGACTTCCTAGAGCTCCCATGGCCACATCCCATGGCTTGTGGAGGCGCCACTTGGCCGAGAGCTTCTACCACCAGTCAACGTCTATCAGCAAAAAGTGACATCCCGTTCGGCATCTGTAGGAGCATCTTCCAAATTTTCTCCCTTAGGTGCTCCGTTCTGTCCGTTCTTGGACTGAACAGACACCCACTCACCTCTCAAACTGCCCCGGACTGCTCTGACCTCCACCGATGTCCCCGCAGGCACCGTTTCGAAGAAGACTCATCAATGGTTCCAAAGAATCTAGCCACGTTTGATTCAGAGGTCAGGTGCACTCTTGGTGGCCTCTTCTTCCTGCTGCTAAGGTACCTTTTCTGTCAGAACTAGAACTTAGGGATCCTGTGTGTGGCCTGTCCCCGACTAGCACCGGTGACCAAGGAATTCAGTAAAATTCAGACGTCATCCCGAACCAACTACAAAGATTTTCCAACTGGTCTCATCATCGACAAAATTTTGGAGCAGTCACAGCAGTGTCAAATCCAACTATCTATCCCCTATTCCAGAGAATGGGCAGAACCGACATCGTCCACCCATTCGATCTCACTAAAGCCTTCCCCTTCCCCGCCTGGCCGGCTTAGTGCCCCTCCCTGCGTGGAGGTAGTGTTTGAATGTAACCTTGATTTCCCCACCCCTAGTTCACCGCTCCTACAAGAGACGTAGTTTATGTAACATTTAAACAGGGAGAAGCTTCACCGACACAGTGTGCGGGAAACCCACACTTCCCCGCTCGCTCACGTCTCTGACTCGGGATCGGTGTCTTCACGCCGATCAAGTATATGCTGAACCCTCCCTGGATATTTATGTTCAACTAGTATCATTTCTAAGTTCAGCCGGCGAGAAAGAGAGTGCCCGATCCCGTGACTTCCCGCTCACGAGTGCGTGTGGATACGTCTAGAGGCCAGACGCTTGAACGGCTCGCGACTCCGGGATCTTCCACTCGTTCGTCTTTGAGATTTTGGGAGACACTCAACCCCGCAAAGGTAAAGAATTGTTCTTTATGCCGTGGGATTACCGTTTTGTTCGATTTTGAAAAATTGGCGACGATATGCAATCTAAGGTTTCGATGATTTTCGTTACACATTCTGGTTGAAACCTTACAGTGGTATCAGAGCCAGGTTGCTAGTTTGATCAAAATTGACATTATTTTATTATTTTTCGTCGTTCACGTTCTTGCATGGGGCTCGATGTTCGTCATTCGATTGGGTCACTCATGAGATGAGCATCGACCGATTGATGCCATGGAATTGTTTCCAGGGTCAAGAGGATCAAAACACACATTTTGGTGCGTTGGTTGACCCATTGGAGCGGTCAAATCGTTCATGCTTTTGTCGTCGGGGTCACCGTTCACGCACGGGGAGGACGGCCATTTCAGGCCTATGGACGTCGATTGTCAGTACACTTTGGGGCTGGTAGTGGCTCTGGGCTCTCCTCCATCACCGATGGCAACATTTGCATGCCTGGGGTGGGCAGAGGAGCCAGGACGGCACGGAGGGGCTGGATGAGTCTTGCGTTCGCGGCGGGCCCGACCTCTGACGTCTGTGATCGCGTGCGACGACGTCGGCATGGCCGGCGAAGGCCAGAGGCGGTGGTGGAAGGTCTGACAAGGGATCCTCCCTGGCCTAGCTCGGTGCGGCGACAGCTAGGGTTTCACCCTAGCCGCACCGTGTGCGAGCGGAGAAGGAGACCCCCCCGCGGGTCTCCTACTGGGCCAGATCTGGCCCGCATCGGATCTGGACCCGTTAAGGCCCAACCCTTTATATGTTATGGGTTTTAATCATTTTAAACAGTTTAAAGTGTGAGAAAAATCCAAAAATATGTCAAAAAATTTTGAAAATTATATTAATGACTTTTGAAAAGGTTTTAGTAACTTATTAATGTATTTTTCATTATATGACCCCTGGTTAATTAGTTAATGGGAATATTAAAATAGTTTTAAGTGTTTCCCGTTATCTAATTAATTAAGGTTAATTACTATAAGAATGAGATTCTTATGAGGTTAATTAACTGAAAATTATTGTTGAGCCCATGCAGTGAATATGAATGGTGGTGGTCTAAAGTTGTTTAGACTCATTTGCATTAGCTAAATTGTTTAGTTGAATGTTAATATGCGTGATTTCAAAA
>JANBPO010006495.1:0-61626 GCA_024336825.1 Amorphophallus titanum
AAGAAAAAAAGAAGAAGAAAATGATATGATTTGCATGCCTGCCTGTTCCACGTGCATGCTTGTATGTAGTATAGTATTAATACACATTTCTCCAAATTTCTGAGACCACATGTTTCCTTGCTAAAATAACGCTATCCAGGTTCTACGTCTGTGTGCGTCACGTCACACACTAAGAGATGAAAAGTCAATTCTCGGTGAGTGCATACAGCCAGGGGAAGAGTCGTAGCTACGTTGTGAGCACAACTCACAGAATACACCCTAGACGAAACTCTCACACCTTGCACGTAATATGAGCAATGGTCCTTAGTCATAGGGACGTTATAAATTTTTCTTTATACTTCATGGGTGCTCGAATCCCTACACTCGCATAAAGGGTGATCGTGAGGAAAAAGTTACCTACCCCCTAAAAAAGAGAGAAAAGAAAAAAATGTGAATAAAAAGATGAATCTTAATAGCCGAGAATTCCCATTGGGACACATGAGGAGACTCGTGTCGAACGATGAAGTCCATAAGAACACTGCAAATAAAGGGATGAATCTTAGTAGCTGGGAATCCCCATTGAGACACATGAGGAGACTCGCGCCAAACGGTGAAGTCCATAATAGCACTATGTATAAAGGGATGAATTTTGGTAGTCGGGAATCCCTATTGAGACACATGAGGAGACTCACGCCGAACGGTGAAATCTTGAATTAAGAATAAATAAGGGGGTTGTGCGAAGCTACCAAAAGCCAAGAGCCCCGAATGCATGTGTAGGTGCTAAAGTAATCCTCTAGTGTTACTCAGAACGTCTGCACGTCCTTATGCCTAGGGTTCACTACCCATATAATTACACTTTCACACTATGGAGGAATAGGCATAGGTGTGGATTGTGATTTATGCTACACATACGTTCTACGCGGCGTCCCCTTTACGTATGCACGTCTCCCTTAGTTGTGCTTCATGATACGCGCTTCGTCCGTGGATTATGGGCACTATCTTTATCCTATCCCTAATACAGAGGAACTATTCTATATACTTCTAGTTTATGCGTGTGATCGATGGATGTCTGCATGCTCGCCTGAATAAAGAATAAAAAGATACATTCTTAGATAGGGTTGCACCCGCAGGTCTCACTCACTCGTCCCTCATTCGCGCCACCTGCAGGTGGGGGGCATTTGTTGACACCTAAAATAATAATAATAATAATAATAATAATAATAACAATAATGACAATGATGAAATAATAATAGTAATTTAGAATTCACAGATACTTGCTTGCAATTATAGGTCCAAGGGCATTCGATCTTGTGACTATCACCCCAAGGTGGTGTCACATCAGGTCCTCCCTGGACCGTCCCAGAGCTTGGCAGTCTGGCTAGGACCGCATAGCCAAGCATGGCGGGCTAGCCAGGACCGCATAGCCCAGTCCCCTCCAAAAACTCGACGGTCCCTCTAAGGCCGCCCCAGAGAGATGACGGTCCATTGCCTGACCGCTTAGGATTAGCTAGCGGTCAGTCACATGGCCGCTACACCTCTGGAGCTCACGTGACTCAAAACTGGAAAACGGTCACACCCTAACCACAAGCCACACCCTGGCGGCCACCTATAGACCGCATAGATGAGTAACGGTCTATCGCACGACCGCTAGGATCGAACCGACATAAGGGAGACCCAAGCGGTCATTCCCAGGCCGCAAGGCCAACTAGCGGTCTACCCTAGGACCGCTAAGCCCACAAATGCTCGAATGGTCAAAACTCGCCCTCGGGGGTCACGCCAACCCCACGGGAAAAAACGGTCAGCCACTTGGCCGCCGCTAGAGGTGGCGATCTATCGAATGACCGCAAAACCTGCCGACACTCCATGGTTGGCTAGCGGTCACCAGGTGGGCCGTTTCACCTAGAAACAGTTCCTGGTAGGACTGTTTTCATTTTGAAAAATCGAGTACGGCAGGAATGGCCTAAAAATGCCATTCCACGCCCCATTCACCCCCAGGTGAAGGAGAAATAAAGGGAAAACTCTTCCCCATGTCCCAAGGCATCGATTGATGCCATCAAACCACGAAATAATGCGTTAAAACACTAGATCCAGCCCACTCCCCAAAATCGAGCATTTTTATCCTGGCGTGAAAATAAACTCACTCGGCTCACCTCGGGCTACCAAATCTGTGGAAATGGAAGTACAGGAGCTGGGGATCTATCTCCCTACCTCCACCGAAGATTTCGCAGGATGCCGATCTGCGAAGAAAACGTCGTTAAACCCTCGCTGGTTCACGACCTTATGAACAGCCATCATCCTCTTGATCCTTGCGCCATCCTCACCGACCTCCACCCCACGAACCTCGCCACCTCGACTGCCCCGCCTTTGTGGGCTGACTAGAGTGAAGGGAGAGGGAGAGAGAGCACAGTGGAGAGAGAGAGGGAGAGAACGAGAGTGAGGAAGAGAGGGGTGAGGGACAGTTTTAAAAAAAGAAAATAAAATATTAAATTTTTATGTGCAAAGTGCCTATTATCAAATTACAGAATCGAATTATCATATCTTTCATGCAATTGGACATATTTCATCATGCTAATGATCCCTTATTCCTACCAACATGTCATGACAACACCAAACAAAAGTGACTCCATAATGAGTTACAATAATGTACTGATGCAATAGGAACAGTGTCTGACTTGAAATCTTAACGTGAATAATTAGGATTCAGATTGAACTACAATATTGATAAATAGTACTTGACGACTACAAGATGATCTCCACATACCCTTACTTTCTCTTTAACGTACAAAGATTACTTAGAAATCATTCTACTGCATCGTTGTCCCGTAAGATTTGAGACTAGGTGCCTACCATCAAGATGTTGAGCCAATGATCCAAGGATGAGATCCACACCCCAGATCCTCCCAAAGCTCTTCCCTTTGTCCTAGTGCACTATAGGATTGCCCACCACGCGCCGGATTGTCCTCCCCCGTGGAGACAAGGTCCCTCGCCCTCTTCTCGCATAAGAAGGATGGAAGATGGTGGAGGGTTGAAGAGAATGGTTGCTAAAGGCTTACTACCCATGAAACCCAAATTCTTATATGGATTTCAAGTCTCCCAAGGGTTTGCCCATGATCCACAAAGCTCAATCCCACTCCCAAGGTTGTTGGTTGGAGAGAAGTTAAGGCCATGCACCTCTTTAGGTTTGAATAGACGTGACCCTTCATCTACCAATCATAAATGCGGTTGGACGCACTCTTCTGTCAAGATATGGACTGGGACGTCTTCAGATGAAATCAAGAGGACTTCTTGATCTAACCTTGAGATGTGGTTTCATCAAATTTCATGAACCCTAGCATGATTTATGATTTCTCAAGATTAACATTTATTCTCCCTCATTCCAATCATGACCTTTTGGTAGCCCGAGATAATTTGGGTATAACTTTAGTTTCCAGGCAGAATTTTGCCTCAATCTCAACATAGAAGATATAGCTAACAACCCATTTGACATTATGGCCTTGGTTCCAGGTCATTTAATTGGCTACAAATAAAGTTATGAATTTCTAATCATTTTCGTGTGAATTCTCTCAACAATCACACCTCTTCATGACAGTTGGTGACAAAGGGCTCAGAACCTCAAGTTCTGGTGCGAATTGGGTTTCCATCTCAATTCAACAGGTGACAGTGTTTTCTGTAGCTGTTTCGACCTATTATCATAACTCCCTTTTATTCCCTATTAGGCCTATTTTTCAGAAGTTATACTCTTCATCCAAGAGGGAAACCTTGCCATAGTGACAGGCCCAATCAAAGATGCCTCGGGTCTTTTCTCTTGGGAAGGAGTAGGGCTTCTATAGCTTCTCTTGCAATGTAAGGCCTCGCCCAGCTGGCTGTCTGGCTGAAGGGCTCGCCGTATTCCTTGCCTCCCTCCCCGACTGGATGGAGGTGTCGGGACTGGTGGCCCGGGACCAAGTCACGTCTTCACCCCACGAGCAGAGGGAGCCCTGGATCAGGTCTGCCACAAGTGTAGTTAATTCGGCCAATTGTGCCTTCAACATCTCGATCTCCTGTTGCTACCACTAGTATAGGGTGAGCATGACGGGGTTGTATCGGGGAGGGCCTGGAGCATGGCCCGTACCTCTGCTTCCTACCTCGCTAACAGATGGGGATGAGGGAACCCTGGTGATGTGGTCCCTTAAGGTTGACCCTTCAGAAGAGGGAAAGACCTTCCCCGTGCGCCTGCGGTGGAGGGGGTTCTAGAGGAATACTTCTTCGTCTTGTGTCTCTTTAGCCGGTGGCATAGGTTGTTTATTGTGGCGGGCTTCCTGCAGGGCTGCAGCCTTGGCGGGGTCACCGCCGGGTGGGGTCGAGACTGATATCACGTTAGCCTCGTAGTAATCTTCCAGTGAGAAGCCCAAGCCCAGATGCTTGGTAATCCGTAGCAACCTCTGGTCCAGGTTTGACGGGTTCCACATCCTTTCAAACATCTCCTTCTGGCTGGAGGGTTGATAAAGGGGAATCCTTTATCTTCTGACCACCTCGGCTGCGCGGTCGGTCATGTAGGGAAGCCCCGAAATCGGGACATGCGGGTCATGAAGGTCGTCAGGGAGTCGACAATCGTCATCTCCTCTGACTGTCTGTTCTCCGGCCACATAGAAAATAGTGGGTGGGCCTTCAGGATTCAGCACCTCAAAGGTCCTCAGCTGCTTGGCCGCCTGGCAATCAGGCTCCGTTATTGGCTTAATGATGGGAATCAACATCGAGCATGTACATTTTCTTTTTACATTTGTGTCCTTTCATTTATTTTTATATCTTTGGGAAAGTATATGCACAATTGTAAGGCTCTATAAGCCAATATGTCATACCCTAGGATTGTGTGGGTTTTTATGTAAATGTGTAGTAGGACCAGCTAGAGGGTCCTCCCTCCTTTTTCATTAGTCCATCTAAGTCATGTGGGACTGGTCAACCATCCTAGGTGGCCATCTTGAAGCTTGACTAGTCAATATGGCACATTGGAGACAAATAAATTTACACATTATAAAAATGGTACCACATATGTAAAATAAATTTACATAATTAAAAAAAAGTATCATATATGCAAAATAAATTCTCATTCACATGCAAAATAAATTACATAATATAAGGAAATAAATGTACACATAACATGTTACTAAAAACACTATCTTATAAACATGTTAGCGTAATATGCACAAGATCCGCTGCAAGCGTGTACGCACACACGCGCAAAATGCAGAACAAAAAGGATACTGCAGAAGGGAACTGTATCTAAGGTAAGTAACAACAACTGTACATATTCGTGAAGAATTACCAACTCCCCATCCGGGGTCACAATCGGAATAGTCAGAATAATTGGTGGTGGTGGTGCTTCTGGAGGATCTGGTGGTGGAGGTGGTGCTTCCGGAGGCTCGGCTGGTGGCGACACATGCTGACCAGGAGGCCCAGGCTCCTACTCAGCCTGGACCGGCTCTGGAAGCTACAGTAGCATCTGCGGACACACAGGAGCCGCTCTAGATAGGGACTGAGGAGTAGTCTGTCGGCTCCCTGCTCTAGCTGACCCTGTTCTGGTGGAAGTCGCAGTCACTGGTGGTCGAGGTGCTCGGTCTCTCTCCGGTAAGGAGGGAGAGCTCACCCGGTGTTGTGTGACCACCCTCGCGCTATCTGTGTGTCCACTCCTGCTACGCCTCTGCTCTCGTCGTGCTCGTACAGGTGGTGCAACGATTGTACTCACTGCACTCTCCAGTGACAATCCCTGAAGCGCACCACTAAAGCTCTGCCAATACTCGCAGGCAGTAAGGAGATGTCATCGACGAGGCAGCTCCTCTGCAGGAGCACGCACGGAGGGACCCGGCTCAACGTCGTTTTCACTAAATGATGACAACGGTGGCTCTATCTCTCTTTCTGCCTATACAGGCTGCACCAAAGGGCCTCGGGGTATGCCCAGTGCTACACGTCGAGGTGCTAAAGCCCTCACAGGAGGGAAAGATGGGAGAGAGCCATGCTCTAGGGGCGATTCCTCGGAGTGATCCATGAGCACATCGTCATAGTGAGGTGGAAAGGACAGAGCCGCCATCTTATACAGTCCTTTAGCAACAAATACATAGCAAGATATGAGCTAAAATAAAATAAACAGAATAATGCTGACATATCTAGGATGGATACAGAAAGAATAAACAGGCTACATCTGACATGAAATACGGGACTAACCCGACGTGTCTAGGACAAACCCAGAACAAATAAAAATTGTCGGCGTCAGCCATTTCCCTCATAATCATTGTCAGGCTCGTAGTCCTCAAAATCAAGGGCACGTGGCCATCACTCCTCAGCCCTAGGTGGGGCGGGCTGGGCAGCAGGCGCCTGAGGGGCCTGAACAACTCTGGGTTGGTCCCGTTGGGGAGTTCTCTCTATTCTCTCTAACCTTCCAACCAGACCTTGGACAGATCGGTCGAAAGCCTCAACGTGGTCCTCCATGGCCTTGAGTTGGCTCTCCAAGCAGTCGGTATACTCCCTAAGAGTTTGATCAGACCTATCCATGCGCTCCATGAGTTGAGCCATCAAATCCTCCAGAGTTCGACCTCCCTGGGTGGCACCTTGAGGTTCACCCATAGTGTTAGGGCGATGGTAATGAGTACCTCCACGAGTGGGCATGCAAGGGGACCTAATGGGAGCTAAGGGGTGACTCACTAGACCTACCTGGATTCACCAATGCACTGAAACTAGTATCCAGTACTTGGCGGACATATCGGTCCGAAGACCCAGCTCACACAAGGAGGCTACCTTCCAAATAGGCTTAACCTATCTTTCCAATAACACCTTTTGATATACCGGATACAATAATGAAATGTAACACCTTAGACTGACTACGCTAGACTCAAACCACACTCTGATATCAATTTGATGCGGGACGACATGAGACTTGACACAAACTCGTTGCACACTTGGGACTCTAAGGGGACGGCACGACTCAATGGATGACGCGACCAGTGATGACACAAGTAATTTGGCTTCTTGAGAGTTCTAAAAGAAGTAAACATGCCACCAATAAGAAGTACTTGCTCACAATCATCCCTAGCGAGGGAAACGTGTCGATCAGTGTGGTTGAGAAATCGGCACAGAGTCTCGGGTGGTCAATGCTCTCGCTCGTGCTCGGATCGAGACATGAGACGGGTCACGCACTCATCCTCATAGCGGTGACTAAATTGATCTAGCTAGGATCTTAACATGCTCACAAGCAGCGGCATAAAGAACTTATACTAGATAAGTAATGCAACAAAGGGGTGGTGTGCGTACCTCCACGCTCGGGGCGTGGGGAATACATCCTGGCCAAGACCCATAACTCCCGGTACAATAAGATAATTAGTAATTATAGAAATAATTATACGGCCCACTCCACACAGGGAGGTAATAGGCTACACCATGATTCCGGGAGCACTGGTCCTAGGTTGACGGGTGGCACATCGGTGGAGTTCCCGGGGCAGCTGCGGGTGGTTTCTTAGCTAAACACAGTGAAGTCAAGATTACTAACGTTGATTAGCTCAAACCCAAGTGTGATTAAGATTAACGTGAGATACAATAGAGATTCTCTCAACCTTTCCAATCTCACTCGAATAATTAATGTATAGAACAACTAAATTAACCCTCACACAGATAGCGGATGAAGCGATGTGTGATGTGCAGTGAATTAAAAGCCTATTAAGTTGACTTGTGAAGGGAGATAGAAGAGATGGTCAATCACACAGGCAATCACACATGACACGAGATTTTTAGGGGGTTCGGGACCACGATGGACTCCCTACGTCCACCCCTCACCCAACCGGGTAAGGCTTCACTATACGCTACTTTTGTAGCAACACAGGGATGAACCCCAACCACACACACGCTGCTTCCTCAACAATACACGCTCAACGGCACGAGGCATTGCCTCAATACACTGCCACTGCAGCACACACACATACGTTCGGGGAATGTGCCCCGGACACGAGACCACACGGAGACGCAGCTCCGTCTCCACACAACCAACCACGGGAAAACTTTCCCCACAATAAAACCACACATGTGGAGATACAACTCCGCCCACACACGATGTATATTGAGTTTAACAAAATAAAGGATGTACAATAAGCACCCAAATAGCTATCTATGCTTTAATAGAAGAATAGAGATGAGAGAAGAAGGATCCCCCTCAAATCTCCAATGAAACCACGTCCAAAGAAGAGTAGGGTGCGTTGGAACGTTTCCTTGCGAAGTGGAAGCCGGCCAAGGTTGTAGGAGATGCCTGGAGATGAGTCTTCAGGAGATCCCTTCAGACTGGAATAGATTCGCAGAGATAAGCTCATGGACGGCGACCTCCTCTTCTGCTTATTCCTCCTCCAAGTAGATCAGTGCCCTCACCCTCATCCTCCTTCACCTGCAATAGATAGACAATGTTAGCTCAGAGAAATGCCTCCCATCGTGGGAGAATGTGGCCTACATATACAAGAAGGGAACCAGTAGTAAAGGACCTATTAGCCCATGCTAAAACCCTTTAAACTATCACCCAAACAAGGGTACTAAGGGTAATAGGGTAAAGAACCATGGCAACTGGATCTCAAAATGGGCATTTCGAAACCAATCCGAAAAACTCGTGCCGGACGAACCAGACAAAGTGTCGACTCTTAGAGTTGACACTTTTCTCAAAGCAATCTGTCCCGTTTGTAAAAACAGGACCCAGAACAAAAGTGTCGACTCTATGGGATGCCAGTCCTGTTAGGCGTGACCTAACTTTTCTGACATGCCTTTTAATATACTTCCTTGATTGATATCCGACTGTGATCAGATGAGTGACCTACCATTCACAATTGCAAAATAGTTGAAGAGCTTTCCTAAGCATTCATCTAACGAGGCAAAACCATACAGAGGCAATCACACAGAGAGAAAGGATTTTTAGGTGGTTCAGTCTCTACCAGATACCTACATCCACCCCACACTCAGATCTGAGTGTGGCTTACTGCTGCCTCACAGCTTGAAACCGCTGCGAATCACAACTTGCGTCCGCTAAGCCTCACAGCTTGCTTACAAATCACTGAGCAACCCAGCTTGCTATTCGAGGTATCCACCTAGCCCGCTGAGCATTACAGCTTAGCTCTGCTGACTCACAGCTTGAGAAGAAAATAAAAGAAATAAGAAAATCAAAATGACAGAAAATGAATCAGACTTGAAACGCAATATAGCTCACAGAGGAGCAGACGATCCTAGATCTGATCTAGGGATCGTGACCACCAATCAGCCATATAACTCTGGAATCCCTCTTCAAAACGATGCTCTGTTCCTCTCATTACTAGAAGTCTCTCTGCAACTCTCCCTTTCTTCCTCTTCCCTTTTCACTTTGGCTCTCCCCTTTTTCTGGATCACTTCTAATGCTATCGCTCAGGTTTTCTCAATTCGTGATCATGATTCTAATTGTGATCACCTCTTTTAAATGACAGAGGTCTTCTATTTATAGAGCATCTGTGATACTGAGTGGTCCTCACGAGTTGTCATCTTGGCGCGTGGAGGGAAGGTTCCCACCAAGAGAGCTCTAGGAAAGTACATTACTGGTAGTCCATGTGGCAAACGCTCAGGATAAGCTGTCCATGTGGCAGTTGACTAAAAGCTTGCTACCCACGTGTCAGATAGATCTAGTTGGAGAATCACCTTGGATTACGTGCCACTAACTTTACTGAGATCACATAGTCTTGGATCATGTGCCCCAATAATTAAGCCTTGGATCACGTGCACTGCTTTAAGTTCTGCCAATTAGAGTAGAGTCATTTTAGCAAACACACTATATATCAAAGTTTATATTTGAGCAAAATGAAATGGAGATATATGATCAGGCTTGCCATACAAGTGTTCTAAACAATGCCTTAGAGCATGATAGAAGATGCACAAACTTGGTAGCGTGAAGATAATAAAAGCTTCGACCTTCGTCTAGCATGAGCATTGGCCTTGATGCACTTCACGACAATGCTTTTATCCCTTCGGAGCTTTATAGCTCTTGGGAGGCTTCGCGGGTTCCAAGCAGTAACGGGTCTGCTCGGTAGTCCTATCGGGTATATCCGATATCCGGGATCTGGGTCGTCATAATATATGTGCCCCTAAGGCCCTTTTTCACTAATCGTAAGGCCCACTAGGTATTGGGCTTTTGATGTGGTTTGTAGTTTTGGGTTCTATCCTCTTAAGTCTCATTTGTGCTCTTTGTCTATCAAACATTTTATATTTTTTTATTTGGGGTGGTATAGTTGGCGGGGCCCAGAATGAGCCCTTGTTTATTTTTGCTTATTTAGGCAGGAGATGTTGAGTGGCTGGGTGTCATCAAACTATTCCATCGTAGACTCGGCTATGTCTCGCTTGACACCACGCCTGGGCATTTGGACGGGGTTCTTGGTATGTGCCCTCCGAATAGGTTGAGCCTCTTCCAAGGTAACCTAAATTCTTCTCAGTCTAAGTTGTTGGCCTCCCTTGTCACTATTCCTTTGACGAGACTTGAGAGCCTTGATATAGGGCTAGTAGAGGTGCCCCCGATTTGTTATCGAGGTGCTAGCTCCTCTGAGCTCCGTCTTATCCTCTCGCATTCACTGCAGGAAGCTAAAGCAGTTGGTCGTGGGGACTGTAGGCACAACCTGATCCCGAGGTATAATTGGCTCACCCCCGTTGAGATGAATCCTCAAGTCACCTACAAGGATGGTCTTACCAGAATTACTGGTTGCAGCAGCGGGTCGCCTACCTCTACGGCCATTGTGACACTTTTTCTGGGGAGCCGAGGAAGATCCTGCTCCAAGGTGGTAGATAGAAAAGACCTAATCTACCATTACTAGTAGCGCGAGGCCATCAGTCGAAATTTCTGGGATCGGCCTCTGGGGCACGAAGCCAATATCGAGAGTCGATGGCTGAGTCACCCGGGCGTAAGCTCTTGCCCGAGCCGATAGAGGCATTGTCGATGCTCGAGGTGACTCTCTTGCACAGAGAACCAATGTTGCAGAAGGTATTGGGGTGCTAGCAACCCGATGTTGTGAACCTGTGTCGAGTGTCGGTGTAGCTGGAGTGTGGGGGAAAGGGCCCATAGCGGGCACTGAGGTTGCCGCATCCCAAAGAGGAAGACCTGTGCTGGGAGTTGGCATTGCTGGATTGTAGGGGGAAAGACCCCGTGGTGGAGCTGGGAGGCCGGGGGCCCGATGCGGAAAGTTCACATCGGGGACCGACCTAGGTAAGACCTGGGGTTGTGTGCCCCGGCTAAATGCTGGGGAGCTTCAAACTCGGGGTTGGAAACCGCTATTGAGTGATGGCTCGTTTGGGGTTCGAGTTAGAAGGCTCGAATGGAATGCCGAGGAGCCTTGGCCCCGGGGAGAGAAACCCATGTTGGGGTAGGCTCGACTGGGACTTGCAACCAGGAGCCCGAGTAAGGCCTTGAGGGGCCAGGGACTTGGGGCAAGGAGCTCGTGTCGGGTGCCGGCTTGGCTTGGGCTTGGGATTGGAAGCCTGAGTAAGACGTTGGGAAGCCTTGGCCCCGATGCGGAAGACCCGCATGGGGGACAGGCTTGGTTGGGACCCGAAGCTGAGATCCCGAGTGAGATGTTGAGGGGTCAGGGACCCGGGGCAAGTGGCCCGTGTCGATGCCGTCTTGGCTGGGGCTGGGGATTAGAAGCCCAAGTAAGATGCTGAAGTGGTGGCCAAGGTCCGGGGCATAGAGCCCTTGTTGGAGACCGATCAGTGCGCGGCCCAGGAGCTGGTGCTTGTTCTGGCGAGAGATGATCTAGGGCCCCCACTGGGACCGGTGGTGGAGGCCCTGAGCCTGACACTCGGGAGGCCACCGATGCTAGAGAAGGGCGTGGTGCATCGACCGGGCGAACAAGCACAGGCACTAGGAGTGGCTGCGGAATAGCCAAGGGGACCACACCAAAGGAATGTGTGTGTGTATCCCCCCTCTACCTCTCCTGCAAGGACAAGAAAAGGGCACCATGGCTTCAGGGCTAGCACAGGCTTCTCTTCAGTAGAAAGAAGAAAGGCAGGAGACGTCCCACCAAGCGTGCCATCCTTTTTGTTGGCCCCCACGCATGCGTGGAGATATCTGTGGCCGGGGTGAGGGAAGGGATAAAGCGATAGTGGAAAAACACGTGAGTTTGATGCATCTCGGGTATCCTCCTTCATAGTTGTATGCCTCTCACGACGGAATAGGGCACTTGCCTTTTACGGAAGTTCTATAGGGGTCGAATGGCACGAGAGGTTTCTGAGAGCTAGGGTGACCGGACTGGGGTGCGAATGTGTTGATTTCTCGACAATCACCTATGGAAACGAAGGTTGACTAGGAGAGCGTCGCCAGGATGCAGCACGTGGGCTCGGGGTATCGGGCGGCGAGTGGAGAGAGAGGAGATTCCATGGGTACGAGTGCGTAGGCGATTGTGGGGATTCGTGTATGGGATGTCTTTCTCCATCGATCGCAAGCAGTCGGTGTTTATTTACATCAGATTGATTCCGAACACCATTGTTCTCTGCTGAAGAAGAGCCTGGATATTTCTGAAGCCATGGGTAGAGGACCGGATGCCCCTATAGCTATGAGGCGATGGTTATGATCGTCGGGGAGATTTGATTGACTAGAGATAGGGAACTGGACCCACACTAGGTGATGTAGAGGTGGGGATGAGACCTAGCTACAGGTATGCATATTTAACTGGTTTCATGTTTTATGATAGTTGCATGGGCTTTACAAATGGGCCGAGGAGGCCAAAATATAATTGGCACAAGCCGCGGGACAATTCCAACGAGTGGGTTGGTCCCCTGGTCAATGCGTAAGGCAGATATCTATGTGCTTTTACAGAGACTCTCCATGGGGAGGTTGAGACGGGGCCGTGTTGTCGAGAGAGGGCTAGACTAGATGACAAGGGTGGCTGTTGGGTGGCGGCTGAAGGAGGCTGGATGTGGCTCGAGATGAGCAGTCGAGTATGGGTTCTAGAGGGCGAGCGTCTTCATGCTAGGGAATTGGGACCAGTCTTGAGAATATTACTTCTGGGGTAGGGTCTGGCTGACTCGATTCTGTGGTCGAGGAAGCCGGTGGCTAGCTCGGGGAGAGCGATGGGCACGTGGGTTCATGACAGAGATAAGTGTGGCATCGTGACGTATGCGTAGTTTTCATAAGGTGCCGTACGTGGGCGGACCCGAGATGTAGGTGTGTTCGCAGTTATCATAATGCCTTATGTGCGATGGGGATGGACTTGTGTGAGATGACTAGGCGCATGTGAGGGGGGTACGTGTGACATACCCTTGGCGTGCACAACCCGATCAACAAGCCAACCATGCGCACTTAGGTCCTTGCATCCCTGCTCCTTGCTGGGTGACTTGCGGAGGCCAAGTGCTCGCCTCCTCGTATCCTACCTCGTATGTTGCCCCTTGAGCTTCTAAGGGGGTTTTTTATAGAGGAATTTTAAGGGTCAGGGGGGCTTTATATGGATCAGATTGGGGGTGGAACGTGTGCGTGTGTGTGTGTGTGTGTGTGTATATATATATATATATGCCTTTATCATAGTTTGGACACCTGTTGACCATGATTATTGTAAATTATACATCCGTCAACATGATGAACAACTTGGTCTCCCTTACGTAACTTAGATGCTGAGTTGAAACACTGACCAGCTTGTGACAACAATTCAAAGAAATTGAATCACGTATAGCCCTCCACATTACTCAAGGCTTAACGTCAACTTCCCATTCGCGGAAAAGAGGGGTGCTGACATCCACTCGGGTTTAAATAAACGACGTCAGCTCTATTTCTCTTTTCCACCAACAAAAAAAAACTGGCGGGTCGTGTGTGCCCTCTACCGATACACATCGCCATCCCCCGTCTTTAACTTCTGATGGGAATTCTAGGTCATCTCCCGAGTGTACCACCACCACCTCCACCACCACAAAGAAAAGCCAATAAGTTGCAAAACGTGGAACCAAGTCCACCCACGGCTCCTCATGGCAGCATCGCCCTCTGGATCACGGAATCCTCTTAGACATTGACGACAGCAGTTCTCTCGCAGCCACAGGGAATCAAATGCGAGGTGGGTAGCAGTTGAATCCCCTTGAAGTCTTTTTTATTTATGACACCGTGTGTGCCCCGGTGCGAAATGCCCCATGCACCATGAATGGTGCCTTCAATACTCGGACCTCCCTTGTCTACTAATGCTGCCGCGTTGACCGTTTCATCCACAAGGGGAAATAGAGAGAGAGAGAGAGAGAGAGAGAGGGGAGGGACACATCAAAGGGCCCAAGCCCATTGGGGGGGACAGCCCCTTGGAAGGATTACCACAAACAGGTGAAAGTTGTGAAGGGGAGGGGGGTGGTCTGCATCGTCCACGATTGGCCACCGACACGTTTTGACCGGGATGGGGGGATGCCTCGTTAAAGTACTTCGCCAGTTCACGTGATCAACGCTGCTGCCACGGGTAACCTCATATTCTGTGAGTTCCAGAATGCCGTGTCGTACCACAGCTTTCATCCTCCTTATTAATTATGTGCGCGCACTCTTAAAAAAAAAAGTGCAACAAATGGGGTAGTGACAAGTGTGATATCGCAACATTCCTCGATTAAATTTAGTCAAATCGACCTGAAGATTTATTAGTTGGCGGTGGACTTGACTTGTCACGACTTTTAGGCCGCCTTTGGAAATGCGACGGCGGGGAGAAGAGAAGGAATTTTCAAAATGAGCCATCCACACCGCGTCCGACACATTGAACTGACAGATATAATAGTAAGCAATAATATTTCATTAGATCGGATTGCTAAAGTAGCAGAAATAAAATTATTTTTTAATTAACAATTTAAATTTAACAATTTTAGCCCAGAGTCAAGTCCAAAGAAAAGACAACAAGTGCCAAGTACAGTCGATAGAAAAGAAAAGGCGTACCAGAGAGTCGGGGGAAGCCCGATGAGGGAACCAGTTGGCCACAACTAGACGCTACGAGCACGCACCCTAGGTACACACAGAAGCAGAAGGAACGACCACCACCTGTAAAGTAGGGGTGAGCCTCGTGTCACTGACTTAGTAGGGGTCACGCGGATCCCCACCGAGGAAAACACATAGTAACACGCTAAAAATAGCAGGCAACAGCAGGTAAGCAACAGGCAGTAGTAAAGCAGGAAAGCTAAACTATAAAGCTGTAAAAGAAACAGAACAGGAAGCAGGAGTAGGGAACAAGCTAAGGGAGAGGGGGAGGAAGAAGAAGCCGTACCAGATAATGGCTACTGAACTAACCTCGGTATCGCAAACTACTCCAAGCAAGGGCAGGAAGGCGACTCGGAGCTGACAGAGTCAGAATTTGCAAAATTGCCGACGCAAGGAACCTGTAAAATAGATAAAAGAAACCTAGGAAAGGGCTAGACAGATGACCGACAACACGACAAGGACATCGTGCACACTGCCGCATACACAACTAGAACGTCGTGTAGGCGACAGACACTAACCTCGAGTATAGCCACAAAAGGGCTAATCCGAGAGGTCACAATGCACGAGAAATGTGAAGAGAATCGCGAAGGGTTATGTGTCACGTGACTGGAGTGCCCCACACTAGAAGGACAGCCAGCTGCGTCCACTGATGTCTTATGCTGCGCCTACAAGCGTCTCGTCTGCTATGCCTATAGCCAGCAGAGACCAAGACACTCTCAGAACTAGAACAGTAACCAAGTTGCGAGTGACTAGGCAGGGGAACGCCCGTTGACGTCTATCTAAAGCCCCTGACCACGTGTGCACACATTGGCTTTTGCGTAAGCCAGGCCTCTAGCGAGTTTTCTCCCCCCGTAGGATGCAATAGTAAACGCGGGAGCCGACGAAAACTAGCTTAAAAATCGTGAACCAGAAGTGCCCCGCTGTAAAAGCCGTCATGCTGAAGCGTGTCGTAAGGCTACGACTAGTGAAGGCTCACAAGACACGGACTCCAAAACACAAGTGCCGAAGTACATATAGGCAAGAGTGTTCTCTCTGACTGACCGTCGGACTGTGGGTGTGTGAACATGCAAAATTTGACATCCAAAATATACCACAATAAGTCACAATTGTGGGAAGATAGAGTGTCCCTAAAACACACTGCCACGAAGTTGCCCCTAACGACTGGGCAGCAGAGAAGTACGAGAGAAGGGCCCAGATGGCCAGACCCCAAGAAGATACCTCACATGACATCAACCCGCGTCCCGATGGATGAATTACAAATTGTAGGAAGCCAAGGCACTCCTGAACAATGCACTGCTGCAGACTCAGTTGTAGAGACTCAGCAGCGACCAATGCAACGATGGGCTTGAGACGCTCAAGTTTCGAAAGAGGTTGGCTATGGTGCTGAACCACCACGAATTTACATCCTGAGGGATGAATTAAACTCAGAATCGAGAGAGTGCAAGACACACCTGAAGACACACTCCCCTGGATCAACTCACAAAAGCATTGGAAAGAGAAAGAACAAAATCAAGAAAGAGAAAAGAAGAATTAGAGTGGGCCCATCCGTCTACTCATTAGGCCTCAAACGGCAACACCCCATGCCATCCAACCAGCAGCCCCCTTAAGGCTTTGAATTGACAGCATGTCTGCTAAATCGGTAGCCCATAACGCCCTGAGCTGATAGCTCTTGGCCCTATCTGGCAGTAACCCTCATCCGACGGTGTTTGTGTTGAGCCGACTGTGCCCCCCAGCGATCTTGTTAGCATGCCCATCCGACATAGAGCCTGAATTGGCAGCTCCGACAATTGGAGCTACCCCAACCAACAGTAAAATCACCTTGAACCGATAAGAGCCCCAATCCGGCAGCAGCATGCTCATCCGGTAGTAGGGGCCCATCCAATGCCACTTTCTATCCGATGGCTCTTGTGTTAAACTGATGGGAATCGACACCGGGTACTAATATTTTATTTTTATATTTGTGTCCTTTTAGTTTACTTTTATATCCTTAGGAAAGTAGGTTTGCAATTGTAAGGCTTTATAAGCCAATTTGTTATTCCCTAAGCATCTTTGGGTTTTTATGTAAAAGTTTAGTAGGTCCAGCAAGGAGGCCCCCACTCCTTCCCCATTGGTCCACCTAAGCCCTAGGGGTCCATGTGGGGCTGGTCAAATGCCAAGGTTGCTTCTAGAAAGATCCTTTCCTTCTTGGACAAGGTAAGGAGACAATGGGATGAAAATGTCCAAGATGCTACCATGGAAGTCAAGGGGGCGCCCCCCTCTTTAAGGATTGAAGAGAAGAAAAAAAAGAAAAGAAAGGAAAGAAAGAGAAAAATAAATAATAATAAATACACGTGCGTATGTATAAATATGTAGACACGACATGTTTATATATACGTATATATATATGCACGCATGCGTGTGTATTTATATTTGTAAATACCCAGTCACACATGCAAGGACATCACACGTCGGGACAGGGCCGTCGTCTTCCCCGGATGATGGGACCTCGAGTCCGGCCTCAAGGAACCAGTGCACTCACGGACACCGCCCGGCTCATCCTTCGCTTGCGCTACCCGTGAGTGGGGGGCATTTGTGGACGTATAAAATATCACGTCTGTATGTCCCTAACTGGTCCAGCGTTAAAAACACTTTCAACCGAAGAGATCATGGAGAGTACATCTCGTCCGGACTCTCCGAACAAACAACATGTCACCGTGGAGCCGTCTCTGGAATCATGATAGCGAAGAGAAACCAACCCCTGGGGAAGCTCACTATGCGTGGGCCCCCGAAGAGAATCAAACGGATCGTCAATTGGGTCCAAAATAGGCCCAAAAATCCACCTTAACGACAGCCCGTTGCCCCTTTGGTGGCACGCCCTCACGCGGCGCTCGCCGGCACGCCCCCTGGCCCTTCGCTGGCACACTCCCATGCCTATTCAACGGCACGCCTGGCGTGGGCTTCACCGGCGCTCTCCTAGCGCTCATTCACCGGCACACCATCAAGTGCCCTTCAACGGCACACCATCAAGTGCCCTCCAATGGCACACCCTATGTCTTCAACGGCACACCCTGGTGCCCTCTTCGACGGCACACCCTATGCCCTTCAGTGGCACACCATTCATGCCCCTTCAACGGCACTCTACCAAGTGTCTTCAGTGGCACGCCATGAAGGTTCCTTCAGCGGCATAGGCCACTTCTTCGGTGGCACACTCCCCTCTCATGACGCGTCCAATAGGGGGGATCTTACGCCATTCCCCTACAAGATCCTCGGCGCGCAGTGGAATGGTCGACGTGGCGGCACGAGGGGGAGGCACGCAAGCTACCTCCCTATCAACGGGATGGGGGGAAGTCAAATCCCCATCAATGCACCCCCATTCCCGCCTCCGACGATCGGCCCACTGCGCCGTGCCGCCAGAGTATAAAAACCCCTTCTTTCGCGACAGACAAAAAAACACACATACAGACAGAAGAGAGACTTTCTACACACGAACAGAGGCACAGGCAGACACGTAGGGAAGAAGAGAAGAAGAAGATGGACCTAGGCATGCATCTAGTGGAAGTCAATAGCAAATGCAAACAATCACACACAAAAGGAGACAGAGATTTTAGGTGGTTCGGCCAGACATCCAGTTTGCCTACGTCCACCCCTCACCAAACCCGGTGAGGCTTCCTTCCGCTGACTCACAGCTTGAAAACTCCGCTGACTCATAGCTTGAACACTCCACTAACTCACAGCTTGATTAACCCTAGATCCAAGCACCCTAGCTTGATCTGAACACTCCGCTGACAAACAGCTTGATTGATAGAACAAAAGAGAAAATGAAATATTGAATAAACGAATGAACACAGATCGAGTCTATAATTCTTCTGATGATTGGGTATCTCGATCTATGAATGGAGTTCATCGAGCTCCTTCTCTAACTCCAGATCTGGGCTGATCTGGTGCTGCTGCTGATGCTTCTCCTACTGCTACTCTTTTGATGCTGCTACTCTTGTTGCTGCTGCACTTTGGCTTGTAGAGGTCGTGCTGCAACTCTGGATCTACTGGCGCTTCTCTAGTTTTCTTCCTCTCCTTCTTCTTCTTGATCTAGGCCGTGCAGGCCCTTTCTCTCTTCTCCTTCCCATGAGATGTAGCTTCTTTCTCCTTCCCACGAGATGCAGCTTCTTTCTCCTTCCAATGAGATGTAGCTTCTTTTTCCAGCCCACGAGATGCAGACCTCTCTTTTTCTTTTCACTAGATGCAGAGCTTCATGTTCCAGCAGCCACGCTCCCTCTTGCTTTACTGCTCCCTGCTCCTCCTTGTCCTTTTCAGCCTTCTCGCCATGTCTTTAAGGTGCGCCCAGAATATCTACTAGTTAGTTGGAGAATCGATGGGAAGTCTCCTATTTTTATGCAAAGTGGTTGAAGACCAAGTCTTCTCCATTAGCTACAATAAAATCTGATAAAAACCCACATTTCCTAGCACATTTGGACTCTCTATATGCGTGCCAAAATGGATCCACAGCTTGGGTATCAGATCTTGCAATAGACAGGTTCGTTTCTAGGGTTTTATACAGCATTTCTGATGTTGGTCGACTCACAGGTGATTTTGGTCGACTCTTAGCACTTGCCCAAATAACCCAGCTTCTGTCTACTAGTCTGAGTCGACTCATGAGTAGTTTTGGTCGACTCCTGCACCTGTCCAGAACCTGGGTGGTTCTATCCAGAACCTGGGTGGTTCTGTCTGTAATTTGTGGTCGACTGTCAGGCAGTTTTGGTCGACTCTCAGCACCTTATTATCTCCTTTATCTTAATCCTCTAACTTTAATTTCCTATTTCATTTTGATGATTAGCAATAGTACATTTTGTTTTCAATTCCCAGATCTTGATACTCTGAATTCATGATTATTTTGGGAACACTGTTAGCATTTTACAGCCTTATGTGCATGCATTCCATAACTAAGGTCAATGCATATCCTATCTTAGACAGACTAAGGCCGATGCACATTTCCCTTAGTCATAATTAAGGTCGGTGCACATCTTGCTTGAGACAGACTAAGGTCGATGCACATTTCCCTTAGCCATAACTAAGGTTGATGCACATCATGCCTTAGGCAGACTAAGGTCGATGCACATTTCCCTTAGTCATAACTAAGGTCAGTGCACATCTTGCCTTAGACAGACTAAGGTCGATGCACATTTCCCTTAGCCATAACTAAGGTTGATGCACATCTTGCCTTAGGCAGACTAAGGTCGATGCACATTTCTTTTAGTCATAACTAAGGTAGATGCACATTTCTCTTAGTCATATCTAAGGTTGATGCACATCTACCCTAGTCATACATATGGTCCAAGCACATTGCGTCTTGATGCATATCATGGTCGGAGCATATTTATGTTTCGTGCATAAAGGTCGACGCATGTTTTCTGCATTGATGCATATCAAGGTCGGAGCACATTTGTGTTTCATGCATAAAGGTCGACGCATGTTTTCTAGATTGTGCATGTCAAGGTCGGAGCACATTTGTGCTTCGTGCATAAAGGTCAATGCATATTCTATAGTGTGCATATTAAGGTCGAAGCACATTTTGCTTCATGCATTTTAAGGCCGATGCACATTTCTCAATGTACTTGGTAAGGGCTACGCACATAGGTCTATGCATCTTCTAGGGTCTATGCACATTATGTCTTGTGTATATACAAGGTCTGCACACATGTTTTGAACCATACATTGTCTGTGACTGAAGTCTACACACATGCATGCATAAGGCCTGAGCACATGCATTTAAGTCAGCACACGTTCATCTTAAATGTCAGAGCATAATCATTCAAGTCCAAGCGCATGCATAGAATGCTTAGTTAAAATCAGAGCACATGTTTCACCTGGTCTAAGCACATGCATCGAAAGTCTGAGCATATTCTGCATTTAAGGTCTAAGCATCAATTCATGGTCTAGAGTCATTTTCAGAACAATCAAGAAATAAGTCTGAGGGGTGGCCCCTCAGCCTGCTAAAACTGGAGATAATAAAGAGGGTCCCTCACCCCCAGGTATCCCCCACCCTATGTTATTATGTTTAGTTTCCATTTTCTTAAATAGTTACTATGCTTCTCAGTTCTAATTTGGGTTTGTTTCTTGTGTTCTCCACGTGTTTTGCAGGTCAGCAATCATCACAGCATGAGGCCCACTCCTTCTGGCCGGTCGAAAGGGGTGGAGGTTCAGATCCCACAACTTGAAACCTGGTGGCACTGAATGGTCTCCATCCTGTCCGTCAGAAGAATAGCACGGTCCACATTGAGCCGTTTAACTTCTTCTTGTGGCCTCCTTCAGACCGTCCCATCGTCAGACAGGCTTCATCCTGCGTTCTTTCCAGCACTGGTGGGCGGTCTATCGAGCGGCCGTGTGATCCATAGGGCGGTCCCTTCTCAACCATGTATTTCTGTCAGTGCTGCTTCAGGCGAGTGTCTTCTCCCTTTTCCAAGGTAAGGGTGCACCTCATTGCATTCCAAACCTTGGTGGCGATCATGATCACATACTCATGTCCTTCCTCCCCTCTAGTTTCGTTCTTGTTTATTTCTATATTGATATAATTAAAGGGATTTAGAAAAGGAAGGAAGGGAAGGAAAACATGTCCACACCCTCTTTTTTTGGCGGTCACGGTTGGAC
The DNA here is from genome assembly GCA_024336825.1 of Amorphophallus titanum. Taxonomy (NCBI): domain Eukaryota; kingdom Viridiplantae; phylum Streptophyta; class Magnoliopsida; order Alismatales; family Araceae; genus Amorphophallus; species Amorphophallus titanum. The sequence continues at coordinate 21,533 of JANBPO010006495.1, forward strand.
ACCTAGTGCCCATCGTGTTGGTGTTGTGCTGACCAACTTTTATCTTTGTTAGGTTTTTGTTTCAAGTGATTTCAGGTTGTCATCTTGGTCATCTTGCGTTTTTGTTCCTGGAGGCGTATGCTGTTCACTCTGAGCCGTTCAGGAAGTAGCACGGTCGGATGACTGACCGCCCTGTTCTGACCCAGGTGTTGATTATTCTACGAGCCCATTATAGTCGGCAGTCTACTTCAGGCCGTCCATCAGTTTCCATGGTCTATTATAGACCGTTCTTATCTGCGGGCTCAAGTACGTCACCATTCTTTTCTAGATTTTACTGATCATTTTGCGGTCTTTGTAGGACTGTTTCAGAGTGTGCACGGTCTATCGACAGACCGTGCAGTCAGGTATGCTTCTGTCTTGCGTTCTCTATTTATTTCAGTCTCTGTCCTTTGTTTAGTTAATACTTCACTGCTCCCTGTCATAGAACGGTCCCGCCTCGGACCGTCGACCTACCTGAGCAGCCTCCCACAGACCGCTTCTTTGTGCTACAGTACACTGAGGCTATCACTTTGATTATCATTCCACATTATCTCACATCTAATTGGTGCTTTGATCTCCCCTGTTTGTCACCTGATTTTGCTGGTGATTTCTAAGCCTCCAAGAGACGAGTACTTATGCTCCCTTAGAAATGATGGTGGCTTCTAAGCCTCCAAGAGGCGAGCACTCATGCTCCCTCAGAAACGATGGTGGCTTCCGAGCCTCCAAGAGGCAAGCGCTCATGCTCCCTCAGAAATGATGGTGGCTTTGTAGCCTCCAAGAGGCGAGCACTCATGCTCCCTCGAAAATGATGGTGGCTTCCGAGCTTCCAAGAAGTGAGCACTCACGCTCCTTCGAAAATAATAGTAGCTTCTGAGCTCCCAAGGGGCGAGCGTGCTCCCTTAGAAATGATAAGCGACAATCTTTTTCCACTTATGAAGGACGTACGCTTCCCCAGAATTGTTCAAGAGTGGCCCCTAAGCCTTCAAGAGCGGGAAAAAGTCCTGATCTCCGTAGGAGGTGGGACGTATATCTAGTCAAAGGCAAGTAAGAGTCCCCTCCTTCTTCGAGAAAATGGGCGTGCACTTGCCTACCATCACAACATGACAGGGTAGTCCCCTAAGGCAAGTAAGAGTCCTGGCCTTCCGAGGGAATAGGATGTACGTACGCATCGGAGGTGGATTTGAACAATGATTCTACTTACTCTCACAAACTTGCCACACATGAAAGCCTCTTCGCCAAGAAACACGCACAGTGAAGGCATGGAACAAAACAAGAAGCCTACATGTTTATTCGTAACACAAAGAGCCAAACTCTAGTACTGCATTTCCGCTTGGCCAAGGTGGATTGCCAAAAAAATGAGTGGGGTAAACCAAGGCCATGGCAACAGTGGTACCGTCGAGGTAACCGACCATCTAGCCCTATTCACAATCGCTGCTCAGGTCAAGCAGTTTGTGGACGACGACCGGAGCAAAATCAACGGCGGCCTTTTCCTCCGACGTTGCTACGGCAGGTAAAGTTGGGGTCACTAGTGTTGAGTAGTGGATGGCAAATCTAGAGGGGAGGGGTGAATAGATCTGCCCCTCTTTTTGCAGAACACCCATCTTTAAAGCTAGATAAAAAGAATTGCAGCGGAATACAACTAGCTTAGCGAATGACACAACGATTGACTTAGCAGGATGAACAAGTAATATGGAGATTGAACCTAAGCATGCATCTAGAACAAAGCAATCACACAATTAAACCATGACACAATGGATTTTAAGGTGGTTTAGATTGAATTCCTAGTCCTACGTCCACTCCTCACCAAACCCGGTGAGGCTTCACTAGTGCAGCACACCAAACCAGGGAGCTACATACGGGGGACCTAGCTTGCTATTTTGGGGTTCATAAAATCATTGCTCTAGTTGAGGGCTAATTTTACTGGCCAAGTCTCAAGAGGGATGTGGCCAAGATAGTGGGCCAACGTCGCACATGTGCTTTAGCCAAACAGGTGAAGCAAAACACCTGCCTCTATGCCCCTCTCCCCATCCTTGACTATCTATGGCAAGATTTAAGCACGGACTTCGTGCTAGGCCTACCCAGGACCCAAAGAAAGCATGATTCGGTATTTGTGATAGTTAACCGATTTTCTAAGATGGCCCACTTCATCCCATGCTCCAAAACCTCAGATGCCTCCCGTGTAGCTTGTCTGTTCTTTAATGAGGTTGTTCGCCTCCAGGGGTTACCCAAGACCATTGTCTCTGATAGGGATGTTAAGTTCACCAGCTATTTTTGGAAGACCCTTTGTAATTTAATGGGTACCCTCCTCAAATTTTTCACAGCCTATCACCCTCAAACCGATGGCTAGACTGAAGTCGCCAACCAGAGTCTTGGGGACCTCCTTCGATGTCTTGTCAAGGATCGTCCAGGAAATTGGGATCTCATTCTACCCTAGGCCAAATGTGCATACAATAATTCTGTTAACAAGTCCATAGGGATGAGTCCATTTGAAGCTGTGCATGGGTACAAACCAAGGAAGCCCACAGACCTCATTCCCCTTCCCCAACATGCTAGAGTGTCTATTTCTGCTCAGTCACTTGCCCAACACACTAGAGACTTGAATGAGGAGATACGAAAGCACAACAGCAAGAACAATGAGATTTACAAGAGGCAGGCTGACTCTCATTGACGCCACCAAGAATTCTTTTTGGGTGGTTCTGTGATGGTGAGGACTGAGAGCCTCTCCCTAGGAGCTATCTCAAAATTGAGGCCTCGTGGGGCTGGTCCCTTCCAGGTTCTGAGGCGCATTGGCACTAATGCATGTGAGTTAGACCTCCCCGAGGAGTACGGAGTAAGCTCCACGTTCAATGTGGCAGACCTGGTGTGATATAAGGGTCCCACAGTGGCACCTAGTGAGGATATTGAGCCCATCCCCTCCCTTGAGAGAGCACCCACCCTTGAGAGAAACCCACCAACCCGGAGAGCCCAACATGAGCAAATTGAGCAGATATTGGATGAACAAATCACTACCACCTGGAGCAAGGTGTATGAGAGCTATCTCATCAGGTGGAAGGATCGGCCTCCTTCGGAGGACTCGTGGGTGAGTCGGGAAGACCACCCGCAGTAGGATCTCGACCTTCTAGAGTAGTATCACAGCAGGATGGACCCTTACTCAACGGAGTCGAGCTCTTCACAGCCCAGAGGATTTGATGGAGGCAGCACCCATGACTCCCTCTGGCTTGGATCATCACCTCACCCTGGACTTATGTAAGCTCGGGAATGACTCCATGTGGGCCCAATTATGTATTTTGAGATTTTTATTTGAGTCATTTTGATATATTTTCCCTTTTATTTGAGTCATGTCCCCATATCTTTGAGTCATTTCCCAATGTTTGAGTCATTTTCCCCCTAGGCTTGCTCATTGGATAGCTTTGGTCATTACTTGCAAAGCCAGGGACAGTTTTGTCTTGTAAAAGGTTGGGGCCCTACAAATAGGACCCCACCCCCATTTTAGAAACCTAATGAATTTGCACTACTTGAATTCCAGAAATTAAGTTTTATTGGGTGAGAGACCTAGTGTGAGTGGATGAGAAACCCTGGGTGAGAAACCCCCCTCTCTCTCTCTCTCTAAGGGGGGGGACCACCCTCTCTCTCCTCCCTCCTCTCTCCTGGCCACAGCCTCCTCTCTCCTCCCCCTCTGTCCACCTCAGCCCCCATTAGCCACCTCACCTGCCACCTAAGCCAACCTTTCATCTCCCCAAAACCCATTCAATTCTCTCATTAACTCCCATCACTCCCCAAGCACCCCTCCATATTCCCAACGCAACTCTTCCTCTCCCCCGTGCACCCATTCCCCTCCCCAAGGGAGATTTGAATCTCCCTCCATCTGGTAGGCTGGGCCCACGCCCTCTCTCATCCCCCTTGTCCTGGCCAAAATGCCCACCCCTCCCCCAATTCACCCTAGGCCGGTCACCGTCCCTCACCTCCCTCATTCCCCTTGTGCTATGAGCAGCAGACCTCCACCGCCCCTCCCCTCTCCCAGACCCAACCTAGCTCCGCCCTAGCCTCTTTCCCTGCCTTCACCAACACCTCCTCCCACCTCCTACCCATCTCCCATCACCATTTCCCCCCATCTCCAGCAGCCCATCGCCCAAGTTTTCCACCTCCACATAGCCATCTGTGCTCTGGTTGAGGTTCTGCAGCTTCCCCGTCAGTTGCAGAGCTGGTCACAGCTTCATCCTGGAGTTTTTGGAGGCACAACAGGGACCGTTAGAATCGTCCTCCTGTCTGCTTCACAACGGAGGTGGTCTCGCCATAATCCTAGTACAGAGCTGCGTGGAGGAATCTTCTTTCGCCAGACTGCACACTTCCTCCCTGGAAGATAGCTAGCAGTTGTTTGCAGAGGCTCCCACGACCAACCCTCTGTGATTCCTGGAGCGACGTTCGGCTGAGACCTTCTCCTCCAAGTCCTCTGCCCGATCCAAGAAGAAGGATGCCATTTGGATACCAGAGCATAGAGTTCCAGAATTTCTCCCCGGAGTGCGCAGGTCAGTCCCTCCCAAATCAGATCTGACCCCCTCCACTCTTCTAGACCTTGTGCCCTGGTCTGGCCCCCTCTGGCAACCTCGTTGGTCTCCGATCGAAGTCGACTTGTCCACGAATGCAACGGTTCTGGTCCCGTCCTCATCAGACCCCAGGAGTGCTCATGGCGTCAGTTTCTTCCAGCCACAGTAGTTCTGGGACAGTCAGTACCATGTCTGACCAGCCCTGATCCTGACCCCGCCTTGGTCACAGCCGGCTTCGAAACGACCTCCAGATTTTTGGGCATATTCCTTGGCCAACCCAGGATGATTTGGCACCAGTCCCACCATCACCAGCAGTCAGAGGCGCCCATGGCAACGTCGACAGTGACCTCCTATCCAGCTGAACCAGAGCAGATAGAACCTGCAAGGGTCGGTGACTCGATTCCATATTAGTTCTCCCCCACCCGGCCAGGCCAGCTTAAAGCCCCTCCCTACGCGACGTAGTGTTTGCATGTAATCATTCACTCCCCCAACCCTAGTCCACCGCTCCTTTGTGAGGCGTAGTGAATGTAATTGGTTATTACAGGTCGAAGCTTCACCGTCGCAGTGCGCGGGGGACCCATGCTTCCCTGCTCTCCCGCGTCTTCAAGTCACATGACCTTGATAAGTGAGAGACGTACTGCCTGATTCTGGGTCCATGTATGAATTAAATCCCTGTCAATCAGGATAAAGACATTATATCAAACACTTTATGCGCTTAAGTTCATTTATGAATTCATATGCTCAGACTTATTTCATGAATGTTCTGAAAAGCCTTAGACCATGAATTATGATGCTTAGACTTAGTGCTGCGGGAGCCGATGGAGACTAGCTTACAAACTGTGAACCGGAAGTGCCTCGCTGCAAGAGCTGCCACACCCCAGGCGCGCCGAAGACACCAAGCAGAGAGGGGGAGCCACAAAACCCGAAGACTCCAAAGCATAAGCGCCGAAGTACACACAGTCAGTACTACGCGCACCGAGGCAGCACAGAACACTACTGACCACACTGGGCAAGGCGACTAGACCTACAACTACAACGGTCCTGGAGTCCCACGACTCTGAGTCAGGATCATCGTACACGGCAGAACAAGCCGCCAATCGGTCTAATCCTAAGCCAGGGAAAATAGCATTCCGCGAGAACCAAAATACGGAGACCTGAGGGAACACCGAGAACCCTCAACATACCTGGACGCGCAAGTCGAGGTAGAACAGTACCTCGAAGCATCCAGAACCAACGTCTCGAATTGGACAAGGTCGTCGAGACACAACAAGGCTTCCTATCAACCGCTAAGCCAACCCGGGTTGACGGGAGCCAGACACATCACAGATAGACCCAGACATCGATGCATTAACACATCCACCGCCACTGCAGCACAAGCAAGCAGAACCACCAAGAACACAACCGGCGGAGGATGACAACACCCTGGGCAAAGCAACTCATCAGTCAACTGCTAGGGGGAAACCCAACAGTCAAGAGACGACTGCTACGCAACCAGAAACAAGGACAATGGTAGCTTCTAGATAAAATCGTTCGGGTACTGTCGCAGTCTAGGAGAAGACCACACCCAATCACCTAATCGACCAATCCGGGCAGCCACCGACAAACTACACCGCCCTAGCGGGGACCTAAGACAGACAGATGCATGACACCACAAACAACCGGCCGATACGGCCAATAGGACTATAACGCACCAGCAGAGGAGCGCCATACCCACATAACACACCACAAGAGGGGTGCCATGCCAACCAGACAGAAAACTACAACAAACAGTATAACGCGCCAGCACAGGGGCGTTACACAAGCATAACGCACTGCCGGAGGGCGTTATGTACAATAGACCCGAAATCACGCTCGGACAATATAACGCGCCTACTCATGGGCGTCATACCTACATAATGCACCGCACAAGGAGCGTTATGCTCCACAGACCTACACAACGTATAACGGACCATACCTACCACGTTATACAGGAATAACGCACATGGGGAGATGCGTTATACCCAACCAGACGCCAAAACGAGTAGCCACAGGCCACGGGCATATAACGGAATCGATCTAAAATTTGGACTGGAATTTCTGTCCACCAAACCACCACTCCACAAATTTTTTAATTTTTAGAGTTTATTTACCCCTCTGTAAAATTAGTTCTCAGATCGGGTTCTATTCTGTCCTGTGTAGTCCAGATCTGACCCCCCCTCCATCATAAAATTCATCCCACCCCATAAACCATGTCAGAAAAATCTCAAAATATTTTTGTGTCATCCTCACATCCCCCTCTCTCACCCATAAAATCCCCCGCTCCCAGATCCACCATCTTCCCTCCGATCAAATCAAGTTCTTAGGCAGATCCACTTCAGTCCTATCTGCCCTGAACCTGGGAGCCAGTCTGTTCCAAAATTCTCCCACGGAATATCCTTCCCAAATAAAATTCATGTAACACCCTGGGATCGTATATCGTCGAAAGAGCTTTCCAACGGCACTGGTCTCACATCGATCTGAGTTCAGATCTAGTCGTAGCAGCAGTTCTCGCCAAACCGCATAGGCTTGTTCTGAAATGGGCCAGCAGAAAGAGGAGCCAAAGGTAATTCTTCAAGAAATAAGCCGGTGCAGGTTCAGTAGTTGCCGCTCCCGGGGGTCGACCCGGGGCCCACTACCTTCGTCCTGGTGGATCTCTGCCTTCAGAAACTCTCCAGAGGTTGACGTCCCTTTAGACGTCCTTGTTCGCTTTCCTACCGGCCAGCAAACCACAGAACCGAAGCTGCTGCTGCAACCGCTCGGAACCCGCCACCTTGCTACCCGTCAACCCGAACATGATACTCCCAGGTCACCATTGTAGACCTTTACCTCCCTGTGTGAAGTGGGTAGTGAAATCTATTTCTATAAATTATTGATAATTATTTCTACTGGGAGTACGAGTCTTGGTCGGGGTCACCTTCCCCACGCCCAGAGCGTGGAGGTATCATTTTTGCTCCCTCACTCGGTATTTTACTTTGTATATTTCGATATGCCACTGCTTGCATGTATTAGGATCTAGCTCGTTATATCATTTCAATCACCGCTATGAGAGAGTGAGTGTGACATGTCCCGTGACTCGATCCGAGCATGGAAGAGCCGAGTACCCTTGACTCGCTGCCGATTTCTCAACCGCGCACATCCGCACGCTTCCCTTGCGTGGGATGATCATGAGCTTGCCTAGAGTCTTAGGTCTCGCATCTAATTGGTGTCGAGTCCGTGCTGTCTGTCCCACATCAGATGGTCCATGGGCCATGTAAACAGCTTCTGATAGCATGATTGAACTAGAGATATGCACGAAGTCAAGTTTTCAACAAATGTAGACTAAGTGTAAACATGAATATAACATTCATATACGAACATCTGACATATACAATGCATCAAATATATAGACCATCATATCAAGGTAAGATTGACAAAGTCAACTATGCAGTCGACGAAGTCAAATAGCATTGATCCCAATCATCAAAATATTCACAAACCTATTGCCAATCATCAAAACCCATCAGCACAAAGTAGTACACATATAGCTAATCAAACTAGAGGACTCCCAACAAGATCTTGGTGTTAAAATGTTTATTCGAGTTAAACAGGTTGATATCTACAATGCCCATAAGATCTTCATAGATATGGGATATTACTGGGGTCCCAATGGTGAGCTACGCCTCGATGTGCCAGTTTATGGGGAAGAATCTGAAAGTGAAGAAGAGCCATAGCGACAGCAGGGTCAAGGGGAAGACCCCCCTCCAGTTCAGGTAGAGGATCAGTTTCTTCCACCTTCACCTCCTCATATAGATCCAGAGATGCCTCCTCCACCATAGTTATATCATGGAGAATCCTCTACTCAGGGTGCTGGACAGTCCACATGGGGAGACTATGAGACTTTTGATAGGTGTATCTCAGGCATGGAAACTCACATTGACTCATCCCTTGGCCAGTTTGATACATTTATGGACACCATGACTGGACGGATGGACTCCTTCTCCCAAGCCTTGGAAATTCTTTCTACCCACATGGCCTCTCTCACCTCCCGTTACGAGGATACCCACGAGGCTTTTAGGACCACCAACCGTACACTTGTCCATATTAATTCTCAATTGCCACATCAGGACCATCTTCTGCATTCCTTTGAGCGCTGTCTTCCTCCACCTCCAGCTCCTACTCCAGTTCATGCTGACGCTAATGTCGATGCCTCCGAGGATGAGGATGATGATTATGATGATGACGATGATGAGGGGACTCCGGATCACCCTGCTCCGTAGATGTTCTTGCGTCCCCTAGTGTTACTTTTCATCCACTACTCTTGTATCCCACTCCCTCTTTTGATGATGACAAAGGGGGAGAAGTAGCTAGTTAGGTTTTTATATGATATGCATTATGTATGTTTGCATGTGTGTTTGCCATTTGGCATTTGCATCCCATATGCATATGTGAGTCTTGCATTCCGTTGGTCTGGTCACCTCGTGTCTTGCATCATGCCTATGTCAATGTAATTTGCAATTTGAACTTAAGTAAATGAGATGCATCGAGCTTTGATGAACGCGAGTAGCTTTATTTTCCTTGCTTGATAGGACAAATATGAAAAGATAGCAAAGGATTGGATTCCTCCACACGGAGGAGTGGCAGACACCAAACTGGACAAAGAAGGATAAAAGAAAGAGAGATGAGGGCTAGAACTCCCTCGTTAAGGCACCGAGACCCTGATAACAAGGAACCAGATACAGAATAAATCAGAATTAACTGAGATCAAGGTGGGATAAAGTCTCAGAAATGGCAAGAAAAAGGATAAGAACTTCGAAAGGGTGAAGAGGAGTGAGTAGAAAGAGGGGAAGAAGAATCATCTGACATGGTCGGAGAAGAGAAATGAGAATCACCCGACAGAGTCGGGGGAAGGATAATTATGGATATTCGACCAGGTCAGAGAAGGATCGTGGACATCCGATTGGGTCAGAGAAGAATCAGGGATAACACCGGGATGTCCCAAGGAAGGAGAATCAGAATATGTCCCAAAATCGAGATGTGGAGATGGCGTAGGCCGAGGCCTGGGATTGGGAGAGGAAGGAGAATCTGGAGACTTAGGATGGGAAGAAGAGGAATGGGGGCTCGCGGACCCCGAAAGAGAGGAGAAGACCGTTGAAGTGGGATTAGAAGAGGGAAGATACACCACCCAAGGGTGGGTGCTAAGTAGAAGAAACGATGAATGGAAAGGAGAGGGAGAAGAAGTGGACCTCTGAGTGCACAACATGTGGCCCTTGAACTCACGTCGTTGCCTCTTCTTGGCCAAAATTTCTTGAATATGGGCCCACTTGGCACAGACTCAGACCTTTGGGCTTCTTATTTTGTAATGTTTTCTCAAATAACGGGCCCATCTAATAGATGGCCTGGCTTAGTTATGAACCTGTAGCTTCATTGGGGCAGTTTCCCCAAGACACTAGGTGCTAACCATAGTCAGGCACTTTTGAACAGTGAATTCCTTAGATGGATGAGCATTAGAAAACCATTGAGTTTTGTAACTTGGCACCAAGACATGGAGATTCAGCAACTCCACTCAGCAATTGGACTTGAAGCATAACTCCCTTACTAGAAGAGTGGGATGAAATTGGGGAAGAGAAATACACGGCATTGACGTGGCCGGCTTAATAAACTGAGGGAGACTGCATAGAATGTGTAGAGTGTCCTTGGAGAAGCTTGAGAATACGACCAATTGCCTCTTGAACATAGAACTCATAATTTGCTTAGCGGCCATATGAGTTAGCACCAACTGGGGTAGAAGATGTTGACGGGGGGTGTGGGCAAGGGAAATTGCCTCGACCTACACCTTTTCCTTCGGTCCTCCCAAGCAGACCTTTTTACATTCTTTCAGGATGACGGGAATAACACGGCTCCTCTCGGACACCCAGGCTTGCTTGAATTTGCTCGGTCTTGGGGCTAGCCCACCTTATGCTTTGGCTGTGGACATAGTACGACCCGTCTTGTTCTGGGCCAGCAGTTGAAATGAGTTGCGTATCGATACCATTGTTATAACCCTATCGGGTATAAATCTGGCTGGTTGGCCATTGAGGAAGACCCAGACTCCTCCGATCTGAACAGATTTGCTTGAGATAGAGAGTCGGCCTCGCAGAGTGCCATCACTCTTCTTGAGAGTTCTTCTCTTTGTGGCAGTGCGCCTCTCGTTAATTGGGACATGAGAAGTAATGTGGTGAGGGAAGCAACCCATCATCTTCATCTTTTTTGGGGTGACCTTCCCAGTGTCGAAGGTCACATTGTTCATTTCTTCGGTGTCGAGGAGGCCCGCAAATTCCACGCCCAAGAAATTGGGAAAGCCGACGACGGGTGGGAAACTCCCGAACTTAATTGCCACAGCCAAGTAGCCATGGGTAGCATGGCTGGTGACAACAAGCGGTCCGAAGGAGACGACCATCACTTCCCCTTCAATTAAAGCTTAAACAATTAGTATTACAAGAAGGGGCCATAAGGCCCTTAGTCCTGGCGAAGAGATGAAGGAAAGTTTTTGGTCCCACCGGGTGTGCCAGACTTGTGGATGCACTAAAATTTACTTATTTATTTTATTCATTTATTGGCCTTCGTTTATTGGTTTATTTAGTGCGAGGGCGTGCTAGTCACAATGTGACAATTTATTCGGGCTTCGAGGGAGCCCTTGGTGCGCGTCATCCGACTAATCAGACGATTGTGTAGTTTGTGTCAGGACCAAACCCACCGTGCCATGAAGGCCACGACGTTAATTACATCCCCTCAGAGAGGGGAACACCCTTGATTAATCACCAGGAATAAGGGCCCTATGGCCTAAAGAGTTGTAGATAAAATGAAACCAAGAAAGTCGACAATTGTACTAAAAGGGTCCCACGTTGCCGGGGTGAATGTCAAAACCGTGTCAGTCACTCATGGACCATTTCATGTTCGGACAAAGGTCCGTATTAAAAACACGACGGAAATAGAAATAAACCCATATGAATGTATGCCGGGAGATGGCAAGTTTAATGTCTAGTACTTAAGCTTAGAAAATTCTTCTAACATCTTCCATTCCTGAATCTTATAATGGCAGATAAATTAAGAAATTCTAGGTCACTACAGCTGAGGAAGAGAATCAGCCTGATCGGCAAGAAGTTGAAAGGGAAGAAATGGAAATAGATGAAAAGGAAGCTCATGAAGAGCAACAACCAAGAGAGGCACAGCTACCACAAGAAATTCATGAATTGTAAGAGCAACAATTGTTAGATGAACAAGTCTTGCAACAACTGGATCAACACATTGATGAGCTCATTGAGTAGTTAGAACCGCAACAATCGTAGTAGTTATTTGAGAACCAACCTGAGCAGAGAAATGAGCAGCAAGGAGTGGAAGAACCACAGGAAGAAGAACCTCAGGTAAATCAAGAGGCCGAGGTTGAAGTTCCACAAGAAGAGTACCTAGGTCCTGTCACTTATCATGGACCTTATCAAGGCTCAATGATGGCATTAGGGATTCAGCCACTTTTATCACCTGAGGAGCCTTTCATTCTACCAGAGTTTCAAGCTTCCAGCTCAGCTAGACCAGGCTCAGGACCACATGCTGCAGATGTGCAACCCACACTGGTAAACCTTCTGATGAACCAGTTTAGAATAATGAATGCACAATTTATGCATTTAGACTTTGTTGTTCATAGATTGGATGCCAGAATGATCCATATGGAACAAACTGTGAATAGCTAGTGAGAGAAGTTTGTGTATGATAAATACAAGTCTAATGAAAGATTACACCACTTCATGGACTCGTTACTGGAAGTGAGCAATTCAGCAGGATACATTCTGAGCAAGCTGAGAGACACTCAAGCCTCATCTCACCTAAAAATGACACAGAATGTTGTCCATGCCTTTGACATCAAGATAGAACTAGAGCATATCAGACATCAGTTGAACATAGTCAGACATGACCAGCAGGTAATGACACAAAGAATCAATACCATATCTGATGAGGTTCAGGGTAGTATCATCCAACTGGGAAACATATATGGTAAACTAGATATTATCCAAGAACAAGTTCAGAATTTGGCTGGCAATTTCAGAGATGTTGTTACCACTCAAGCCACTAGTTCCTCCACCTCCATGGCTGAAATTCACCACTAGTAGACCTCTCAACTACAAAACATGTGTAGCATGTTGCGAAACTGGTTTGTGGATTTGACTACCATTGTCAAAGATTTACAAGCTCAAGTTTAGCAAAATGATGGAAAAATTATGGCTAAATTTGCTGCTAATTCTCCAGTGTACCAGGGTCCGTCAGCAACGATTCGGCACCTGTCTTGGTGACTTCCAAGTTCGGTGGAGTGCGTGGCGGCATCTTCAGCGACTCACTATCTAGCAGTTCTAGATCTGGACAGAACTGGAGAAGTGCTCACCGGGCACTAGTTTTACCTAATCTCCCCACCCCGCCTGGCCAGCTTAGCGCCCCTCCCTGTGTGGAGGTAGTTTTGATGCAATCCATAGTTCTCCACCCCTTGACCAACCCTCCTACGTGAGGTGTAGTACATGTAACAATAGGTCACCATCTGAAGCTACATCGGCGTGGCGTGCGGGGGCATACCCACGTCTCCCCGCTCACCTTCATCTCCGGTCAGGATCGGCATCTTCACGCCGATCAAGAATATGCTGAACCCTCCCTGGATATTTGTGTTCAACTAGTATCATTTCTAAGTTCAACTGGCGAGAACGAGAGTGCCCGATCCCGTGACTTCCCGCTCACGAGTGGCCACCGCGGATTGAGTGAGGAGAGAACCTGTGCCCTCAATGCACGACGTCTGCCCAACTGATGTGGGTGCTCCAATCCTAAGGAGGGAAACACATTAGGCTAAGCCATCTCCCCAACCAGCTGGGTTTAGACCGTCGGACCCGCCCTACCATCACTTAGTCACCACGGGAAAGGGTTGTACTGCAATATCGGTCTGCCAACATCGAGTCCGCCAATTTGAAAGTGTGCTTGCAAGTCTAGGTCTGAGACTCACTCGGTCAGTACCTTTGCATCCATAGTCCGTGTCACATCAATAATAGCCCGACTCGACCTCTTGGTGTGCAGGTGCCTCTGATTTGCCCACACTTGAGGGTTCTTCAGAGAGCTCACCTGGCTCTTCGAGTAGTGGCAGTGCGGCGATGGAGACCGACGAGAGTTCGAGATCAAGCTCTTCTTCCTCTAAAGCCTCTTCCGCCGGGGATGCCGAGATGGAGGCAGCTCTGGAAGGTACATAGAAACCCTTCCCCCTCCCCATCGGCTTTGGTTTAGAGTTCATAGTAGGGTGTTGATGCCATTGTGTTATGACCAGGGCTGGAATCTGAGGGGGAGCGCGTGCCAGCTCCTATTGGGGATGACGAGGGAGAGCCTCTCGTGCCCCCGAGGGTTACTGCGGGTGACCAGAAGGTGGAAGAGCCTCTGCCCTCCCTGACTCCTATAGACACGCCAAGTTTGATGCTATGTTGGCTAAATCTCATATTATTTTGTGATAATCGGAGGGTTGCGGGATAAAAGTGGAGGTCCGACCTTGACGACAGACTTCTAAATACCGGGAGGCCAAACACGGTGACTGGCGGAATGGACGGGGAGCAGGGGGTTCTTCTTGTGGAAGCAGTGGGAGAGGAAACGAAGAAAACTCAAAATAGGTGCATCTTTAAAATCTTGATCATGTGTCGGCTCAAATTCTTCATCATTAAACTCAAGTGGATGCCATAGTGGAGGTGTATTGATGGGTGATGGAGGTGTATAATGGTGTGGAGGGTTTTGCAGGGTTGAGTGTGGATGTAGAGGCAGTGGGCCATGTGAAGGAATGTGATGAATGGGTGGTGGGCAGGCGGTGTCCACTTGATCATTAAAACTTGTAAAATCATGTTGCTTACATAGATTTATAATGCCATTGTCATCTCTCATCTCCTTCCAATCTCTCTCTATCTTGGTGATTTCATCCATCAATGAATGAAGGGGATTGACTTGAGAAGGAGGAGGAGGCCACAGACTTGTAGCTCTGTTTAGTTGTTCCTCCATCGAAACGATTTCATCAAGAAGAGCTTGTTAGAGGGGTGTAACATGCGAAGTGGAGGGTTGGCATTGAGACTGTGGAGGGGCTACATATGATGGCCGTGGGGGGTTAATGGGCTGGCCCAAAGAAGGACCTGGCCAAGTCGAGGTACAAGGAACGTAAGAGCCTTGGAGCCATGGACGAGGATGAATAGAAGGAGGCGGGTGATGGATCACCCAAGAAGGAGGATGAATGAGAGATGGTGGGTGATGGACCACCTGAGAATGAGGATGGATAGAAGGAGGCGGGTGATGGGCCACCCAAAAGGGAGTGGAAGGAGGATATGAAGAAGAAGCTAGACCCTCAACAATAGCCTTAAGGGTTTGGGTTTGTTGAGGGGTGAGATGCAAATCTTGGGAGACCTCACAGTTGCATGAAGGAGATGGTTCCGAGGGAGTATTGACTCCTGGTTGGTATGAGGGATTATAAAGTTGAGAAGCAAAACCATGGGGATTGACATAGCATCCCTTAGGAAGATTGTGACAAGAATTATGGATTCGAGGATCATATGATGTGCTTGGTCGATCATTCTCATGATTGTAAAAATTATTAGACATGTTACTTTGATTATTAAAGCAAAACATTATGCAAATCAAGAACTTATTCAATCAATACAATTTGCAAAGATGGCAAATAAGTGGATGCTTATGCTTGATTTTTAAGTTAGACCTTGATGTGGCTACCACCCGAACTCATCGAGTAGGCGATCAATGCCACCTTCCAAATATAGCAAATGGAAGGTGTTTGGATTGAGATTCGGGCAAAGAGAAGCCGCCGACCTCGCCCTGCAAAGGCATCAGCTTAGCAATATCCCCACAGGGATCGCTCCACCTCTAGTACTTCCTCCTCCTACTCCCCTAGAGGCGGCCATCGCCAAGAAACATGAGAGGAATAGAAGGAAGAATCTCAAGAGATGACTCAAGAAGCAAGCCGAATAAGCGGCTACCTTGCAATCCTCAATAGAGATAACACCTCTCCAGAGGCTACAATAGTTCATCAATAGCTTAGAGGAATACATCCCTCCTTGCCCTACCAATCCTATCCCACTCGATAGCTACATCCCGTGGGAAGAGATGCAGAAGTGAGTCTGCCTTAGAAACTGGGTCTAGGAGATGATCCAGAAAGTCAAGAGCGATGAAATGCTCCTCATTCTAGAAGAGCTCTCCTTATTCTATAGGGACAAAGAGATTATGGTGGAGCAGCTGGAACAAATACTTTGCGGCTGCACCTGTAACATGGTGGCCATCCCACCCCCAAACAACATCAACGCCTCCTAGTGAGGTAAGCCAGTGGCTTTTCAAACCTGATAAAGGACCACTGCCCCACTTAGGCTACAGTTGATCCCAGAACACACTGGCCGTGGCTGGGGTCGTGGCCGTGGATGTGGAAGAGGTCGCGAGAGGATCCCCGAGTCACCTTTTTACTTGTCTACCTTCGACCGGGAGCGGGTCATCCTCTTTCGAGGAGAACAACCCGCCCCTATCCCTTCGGTGGAGATTCGGGGGGGGGACCTAGCATCTTCGATCCTGTTGGCTCAGAGGAGATCACTGCCAACACTCCAGTCCCGACGCCAGCCCTGATTTCTCTTGCGGAACAAGCAGGGCCATCCGGCAAGGATGATCTAGTCCCCCAGCCATCCTCGGAAGAGCTGTCCTTCGTGCCCCAATTCCAAGAGCCTACGGGTGGCCAGAGTCAGCCCGATGCCAGTGGTAAGGGCAAGGCGGTGCAGCTCCCCGAAGAGGAGTAGCGCGACAGCCCACAGAAAACCCAATCTGATTTATTGCCATCATTGGAGGATGCTCGAGCTCGAGCCAACCGAAAGGTCCTCCACCAGATGAAGCGCGTCCCCGTCAGCATTACAATCTGGGAGGCCATTGCTTGGAGTAAAGAGTTGAGGGAAACTCTTATCAAGATACTCCAAGGGGGGCAAAATGGCCCCGAACCAAGTGAGCGGGGTCAATCCAAGGCCAATCCACCCCGGACCAAGGGAATGGGGTTGAAATGACCCCGGAGACTTATTTTCTTCTCCCTTTTTTTTTCTCTCTCTCTCTTTTATTTCCAGTCGGGGGAGGTGGAGCTGGCCCATCTAGGGTCGAAACAAACCAGCGGAGGTCTATTCGACCCCTGTCGAGTCCACCGAGGTCAATCAAACCCCCAGGGGGTCTGATCAACCCTGGTGGAGACCGTCGGGGTCGAATGGACCCCTCGCAGGTCTATTCAACCCCAAGTGGACTTCCTGGGGTCCCTCATTCTTAAAACCATGGCCCCCCTTTTTTGCCCACTTTGCTCGGAGCACAACGCGTGGAGAGGAGAAAAGATGCTCATTCTTGTTCGTTTGTCATTTTTCTTGCGCCGGGGGCCGAGAGTGAAGGCTTGTCCGTTGGGATTGCGCGATACACGCACCTCAGACTTTACTTTAGGTGTGCACATCCTCTCCCGTAACTTTTCCTTTGCTGCAAGCCTTTTGTTCTCTATCCCGAATATTCGAGAAGGGTTCCCGATGCCCAGGAAGTTTGTCCGGAACCACATGAAAATTGGTCGTAGGCCGTTTGACGGTCGTCGTGGGTCTCGTTTTGACAATCGGTCACCTTCGCTGCTGCAAGAGGCCTATAATTGAACCAATAGACGAACCGGGCATCCCGATTTATGGAAATATTCCATAGGACGGCGGTGCGCCGAATATAATTTACCTCAACCAATTCGAGGAAAGTGTCTCGATCTATTCAAGCAAAATAATGGGTGCAACAAATGCCCCCCATGAGATGTCCGTGCAAGCCAGAGGCAGGGTCAGGCATCCCGTGCCCTTTGTAGCTTGGGCATTGGCTCTGAGTCCTTTCGACATAAGTTGACCTCTGTAGCACTGCACTTTACTATTTCATCATTGTCCTTATGGCTCTCTGACCCTTTGCCAACTTCTTTCTCGCTGCAGTGCTTGTAAACATGGCCCGCCACAGCGGGGAGGGAGATGATTCCAGGAGGCCATGAATTCGGGACTCTTGTGACTACTATGTCAGATGGGCTGGTCAGGCCATGCTGCCTTTTCCGCCTCACACTATCACTTACAAGAGCTTTGCTAGACTGGATCATGGCCTGTTCTGGGTCACTAAAGGCCCGACTGAGAGTGCCAGTGAGGGTGAGGGTATTGTTGATATTTGCCTACATCACAAGGAGAGACGGAGTTTACATAAATGATCGGTCAAGGGGTTATCCATCCCATTACCCGCTAGACCGCCATCTCTTTCCTTTTATTCGGAGCTTTGTTCCTACCGACATGGAGGGCGACGATCCTCTTTTACTAGAAGAGAGGCGTCGTCTTGAGCGAGCTATATTGTTGGGGAGAGAGCATGCAGGGCACCTGCATTTTTTCATATCTGAGCTTCCCGGAGGGTTTCACTCGACAGAGACAGTACCATGATCAGGCGAGCTTAGGCTTCTTCAGACAGTTTGACAGTTTCCGAGTCCGTGCTACATCACCGCCTCCTATTGCCTGGCACTTAAATGGGCACCACAGGATTACAGAGCCCCCGGTAGAGGGCCTTTCCCTGACACCTTCGGGGCGAGCTTCACCAATGACGACTATGCACAGAACAATCTGCTGGAGAGGATCCTGACATTGAATACTCCTAACTGGTATGGGAAATGGTCAATTATCCCTTCACACAGCTATCACCTGGGGGAGACAGAGTGGCTCTGGGGCATTCTGACCGTCTATAAAGTGGCGCTGGACCAGGCAAGGATACGCCACACCAAGACAACAACACTATACTCTTACCCCTAGCATACAAGTTTACTCTAGGCTCTTGCAAAAAGGTTCAATCGCCAGTGGAGTACCTTTGCCACAACGAAGAGGGAGACTTCTCTGGACCTCTGGGCCTTCCACAGGGCTTCTAGCCTCCCTATTTGCGGAGGAGCTTATGAAGAATTGTCACTTAACGATATGCATCTGAGTCATACTAACGGGGCCGACATATATCACACGTCTTACTGGATCAGATTCTTGATGAAGACATGGAGGGACTTGACCCATGTGGGCAAGGAGAAGACATCCCGAGTGAGTCTAAATGCCTGGGTGAGCCACTTTTACAGTGGCTTGTTCTGTTTCCACGAGGAGCTTGCCCCGCCATGCACGACTCGAGAACAGTGCAAAGAAATCAAAATGAGCTTCCCTCTGCATCCACGACATTTGCCTGCTCCAACACACAGATGGAATTCTATTGCCTCCGCTTACATATTTGGCGGCCTATTTGGCTTATTGGCCGGCTACTTTTGTGGTTCCTCATGGCGAGGAAGGTGTTCTTTGGGCGGAGGTAACATATCTAGCATGTTTGATGACATGCGGCCAAAGGATAGCTCTTGCACCTGCTACCCTTGCAAATATTTATCACTCCTTGGGGGTCCTAACAGTACATTCTTCTCCCAAAGATGAGTATTCTACTGCCCACCCATTATTTGAGTGCACGGGCAGGATTGCTATTTCCATGGTCGTCACAGAGATCACCAGTCGAGAATCCAACAGCTCCTCTAATATTTGCTTTCATCGGACGCCCAGATCAAGATGTTATCACCCAACTTATCGAAGCACGCCGAGCACTATCCTTTCTCCCTACCAAGAGGGGTGAGGTCTTGGACCTCGGCCATTTCTCTTATCTCTACTGGCCCTATTTGGAACAAGAGGGCGATTCAATTACATGCAGGTTGTCTTCCTAGGCCTTGCCCTCCTCCCACGCGCTTGCCGAGTGAGTTCTGTGCATACACCTTAGTATTCTGGTTTATCGCCGCTCCACCACTGCAGTGCTCGAGCCTTACTACCCACATCGATTCTCCCGGATGACCAAACTGCTCCTAATGCAGACTTCCCTTTGGCTCTTCGACAATATAAGCACAAGGATCTACATTTGGTTACAGCAAGATGGCACGACTTTTTTGTCGCGACGTGAAGGAAGATTACCCCATTCTAGCATAGACGCGTATAGGTCACCTCGACATTCATTATGCACGTTGGTGGTTCAAGGCCAACAACATTTTCAGACAACATGGTGATGCCATCAGGTCTGCTGAGGAGAGGCATCTGAAGAGGGATGATGTACTTCCTCTGTTCCTTGACCCAGTTTTATCAGGTCATATTTCTCCGGGGCCGCCAAGACCATCAGGGACATGGAGGCTACTTGGAAAGCAGAATGAAGATCCATTCCTATAGATAGAAGCCAATATACTGGGGCTCTAAAGCCCTTCAGAGGTGCATCAGCAGCCGTTTCAGTTCCGACTTCTAGCTCAGGGGCAGCCTCTAGCTCTTCGCGGGCCTACTCCAAGTGGGTGCACCCAAGAAATTCCTGTGGTCTGAAAAAAGAACTCCTTGCTATCACAACCGGTGCTTGATGGAGCACTTGGAGGCGGCATCTTTGCGAAGTGAAAATCCCATGTTATCAATGCAATAGGCACTGCTAGTCCGGTGGAGTACATTTCTGACATGGAGGTGGCCAGTACTCCAAATGTCATCTTAGCGATTGCCAAGAAGGTAGCTCGTGCTCTTGGCTTAAAGCACGAGCAGATTATCTTGAGGCCTCCAAAGCCCATGGGGGTGGCAAGTAACTTCTTCATTGATTCCTTTTTTTTTCTTGCCATATTGGCCTTTATATTCTAGAATGTTGACCTCACCCGTTCCTTTATCCTTTATAGATGGCGCTGGTGGTCCAGAGAACGGGGCTTTTTCATTGGAGGACACTCCAGGTGCAAGCACGGGAGGGGCCGCTACTTCCTCGAAAAGACCACGGGCAGCGGACAGCAAAGAACATACAAGACCCCCTTCTCGTCCCAAGGTTTCCCCTATTAGGGGAGGTGCCACTAGTAAGTGACCTATTTCAGATTGTACTTTTTGGCTTGCATGCAGTATCCACAATTCTTATAAATAATTTGGCCAAATCCAGGTCCTCCTAGGGCTGGAGCAAGCATGAGTTTCTCCCCCTCTTCGGGAAATGCATTCGCGAATGTGGGGATGGATCTAGATGAGTCTGATCCCAACACTGCCTTTAATATCGAGGACCTGGCTATCCCTGCAGATGATTATACACCGGTTACTGTCACCTCCCGTTTGGCAGACATGGAGAGAGCCCCAGCTTCTCAGGCCCCAGGTAGATTTTCTTTACCTACCATCCTCCTGTTATTTGAGGGAGATTGGGAACTCATGCTGGCATACACTCCCTTGGCAGGAGCTCCTGGCGTCCTTGGCAGGGATCTCCCATCCCCCACGCCGAATTCCCTTGAAAGCGGGGAAATAAAGCCTTCTCCAGGTGAAGTGGAGGTCAATATTACTGCACACATTTGTATTTTACAGCCTTTTTACTCATGCTGCCCTGTGTTATGCAGCTGTCGAGGTGACGACCCCTCTCGAGATGTTCTCCCAACTTATCAAGCCTGGCACAATCACAGAGCTTCTGGACTATCATGGCAACCCGAAGGGTGTCAAGCTTGACACGGGTGCTACTACAGACCTCCAGGGGTCGGGAGTTCCTGATAGCAGAGGGCCATCTTTCGTTCCAAGGCTACTAGGGTGTGCTGTCCACTTGGTGGAAACTAGCACGACGATTGCTCCAGGTATACATTCTGCCCATATATTTGCTCCATTGACACTTCTATATATATTCACTATTTTATTGCTCCGAACAGTGGCTGATTCTGTCGAAGGAGAAGTCGCCTCACAACCTGATGAGACCGGAGTTCCTGGGGCGGCACCTCAAGTCTCCACAGAGGAGCAGGGCGTCTTCGATGACACTTCTGCCTCAATTGAGCCTTTGGCTTCTGGAGACACTGTGGTGACAGGTATGCCTCGTCTCCTTATGCTCTCATTTCCAGTCTTTTGTCGTCGGATTATCTTGAGCTTCCAGTGGACTTGTTTCAAGTATGGAGAGCATAGCCGCCAGTGCTACACCGGCTGAATTGGCATTGCCACCCACGGAAGTCTCTCCCTCTAGCCCTCATAAAGAACCCCCCGAGGCCTCTCAAGGTGAAAGGCATTATAAGTAGAATACGACTCTATAGATGTCAATTCATATTGTGAAGGGCCACTTATTGACTCCTTCCTTCTCCCCTTTTTTGTTTCAGCTCCAATGGATGAGGCTTCAGAGCTACTTCAGGGTTATCCGACTCTCGGGATTGAGTGGCCAGATAATCCCCAACCTAGCATGGCACCAGTCAATGCTGACGTGGAGACCCAGCTGATTCAAAATTTCCAGCTATTGATTCAGGCTGATCCCCTCCCAAGCGTCAAGGCCATGAGCAACAGCCTTGACGGTTGCACGAGGGGATATCACGCCTTTGGCCTCCCCAGAGATGCTTGGATGACGAGGGTGGCAGCACTTTGGGAGGAGTTTGGCCGCCTTCACGTCGACCAAGCATAGAGACGGCAAGCATAGCTGATGATCCAACAGGAGGAGGAGCAACTCTCCAGACTACGAGTGGCTCGTGCAGATATAATGCCCGAGTAAAAGCCGCTCGAAAGCATAGCCAGAGAGCCTCCCTATGGATAGAGGGGCTACAACATGAGTTGCGAGAGGTCGAGAGGGAGAGCAGTAGTGCACAGGCCAACGCGGAGACTCTCCAGCATGGTCTTGACGGGCTCCACGAGGAGATCCTTCAGAGTGAGGCTCGCCTTGCTAAGTTGAGGAGGGGCAAGCTTGGGCTTTGATATAGCCAACTTCTGTACTTTGCTCAGTTTTATTTTGGTTATCCCGGGAGCTTGTCTCGAGCTCCTTTGATGAGATTGATAGATGAAAGATAGAGTTCAGTAGTTTTGCCCCCATCCTTCTACGTGTATGTGTCTCATTCATTTTTATTTTTTTTTATATTTTTTCTTTACCAGCCCAACGGCCCTTTAACTTTTTCCAATGCGCCCTTGCGAGTTTTCACACTGAGGGATACCTATTTTTGCCTAAGACACCCTCGTAAGTTTTCACCTTAGCTGGGTTAAAAGTCTTTTTGCCCCTGATTGCTCTCCTAACGAGAATAACCAAATCCGTCAAGGCATCAATATTTTTAGCCCCCTCCCCCCTTTTTTTAAGTACCTATGGTGCCAAATGGAGGAGGGGGTTTGGCGTCCCAGGAGGGACGTGTGCACCACACCCGGTGGAACAAACGGGGAAGTTTGACAATCCTCTAATAGGACATGATTAGTCAAACTAGAAAGCCGATAGATAGGATGGGTTAGCAGTTCAAAAGAGGACACATAGGCCAAGCCCGGTAAGACAAAATAGTAGGTCTGACAGCCCTAGTGGGACATATGAGTCAAACCCAGAAGCCAATAGGCGGGATGGGTAAGCATCCCGAAAAAGGCATGCATGGACCAGACCCGAAAGAAAGAAAAGATAAATTTGATAGCCCTAATAGGACGTAAGAGTCAAACCCGAAAGCCGATAAGTAAGATGGGTTGGTAGCCCAAAAGGGGGAATGCATAGGCCAGACCCAAAAGAAAGAAATGATGAGATGGGTTGACAGTCCGAGAGGGACATGCATAGACCAGACTGGAAAGAACGGAAGGATAAATTTGACAACCCTATTGAGACGTGTAAGTCAAACCCGAAAGATGAGAAGATGAGATGGGTTGGTAGCCCGAGAGGGATATGCATAGGCCAGACCCGGTGAAACAAGAGAAGTTGACTTCCGGGGTGAGTTGACAGCGCAAAAGGAGCATGGATAAGCCAAACCCGGTTGGGACAATAAGTAAGTGGATTTAACAGTCTGAAATGGACATATGAGTTAAACCCGAAAACCGATAGGTGGGATGGATTGACAGTCTGAAAAGGACATGCATAGACCAAACTCGGAGGACAATAAGTAAGTGGATTTAATAGTCCGAAAGGGACACATGAGTTAAACCCAAAGTCGATAGGCGACATGGGTTGGCAACTCGAAAGGGACATGCATAGGCCAAGCACGGGGGACAATAAGTAAGTGGATTTAACAGTCTAAAAGGGACATATGAGTTAAACCCGAAAGCCGATAGATAATAAGTGGATTTAACAATTTGAAAGGGACATTTGAGTTAAACCCGAAAGTCAATAGGCAAGATGAGTTGGCAGCCCGAAAGGGACATGCATAGGCCAAGCCCGGGAGACAATAAGTAAGTGGATTTAAAAGTCCGAAAGGGACATATGAGTTAAACCCGAAAGTCGATAGGCGAGATGGGTGGCTTTCAACGAGAGGGGTTGGCAACTCGAAAGGGACATGTATAGGCCAAACCCGGGAGACAATAAGCAAGTGGATTTAACAGTCCGAAAGGGACATATGAGTTAAACCCGAAAGCCGATAAGTGAGATGAGTTAGCAGCCCGAAAGGGGCATGCATAGTCCAAGTCCGAGGGACAATAAGGAAATGGATTTAACAGTCCAAAAGGGACATATGAGTTAAACCCGGAAGTCGATAGGCAAGATAGGTTAGCAGCCCGAAAAGGGTATGCATAGGCCAACATCGGGAAGAAAAAAGAAACATATAGGCGGGATGGATTGGTCGCCCGAAAGGGACATGTATAGGCCCATATCTTTTATCCTGCAAAAGAATAAGCATGACAGTCATATTTTGTTCTGCCCCTAGGACTCTTCGACTTTGGCGACTAATCAAGGGTTGTCCTTGTTGATTGGAAAAAATGGCTTTTCCTCTTTTAAAGTATCGACAATGAAACCAGACCACCTTTTGCTCCTCATGACTAGGAATGCATGAAAGAAGCTAGAAAATCAGACGAGTAAGGCAGAAATGGAACCTGTGTGATCGCCACTCAAGACCCCGGACGCGATAGACATGCCGTGTCTTGAGAAAGGGAGGGACACTCGCCTTCGCTTAGTGCTGGAAGTATGAACCGCCGATGACTAACTACCTAAGAGTTGGGCGGCTCCTCTCAGGCTGCCTACCAACGCTGGAGTGGAATGCGGGACGAAGCACGCTGGCAGTAGTACGGTTCTGGATCACCCGTAGGTCGAAGATGGGCGGCCGAAAATAAACCGCTCTACTCCACCTACTTTCAAATCGTGGGACTTCTACCTCCACTCTTTCCGGCCGGCTAGAAAGAGTGGACCTCGTGCTGAATGGCTGCTGACCTGCAAAACTACGTGTGACCAACAAGACAAAACCCAAATTAGATCTATGAGGTGTAGTATATGCTAGAAATGGCAATATAGAAGCTAATTAACATGAATGGGGGTTCACCGGGAGGTTTTTAAACCCCTAGGGGTGCCAAAAACATGGGTGGGTGTGTCAAAATGACAATGAGAGTGAGGAGAAGCAAGCAACAATAATGAGAAAGTGTGCATGCAATGATGAAAAGACTGACAAGACTGATGACAGAAGATGCAAAGAACGAACTACTCCCTTGACCCGGAGGCCTGTACGGATGTAGAAGGCCTCCCCCCCTTGTGCTAGGATCACTTGATAATCCGATAGAGCTTCGCTGTTGATCCTTAATCTCCCCCTTTTCAAGCTGAGTCTTAGGGTCTATTTATAGAGCACCCGGGGTCTTAGCTCGAAATTGAGGATAATTAGGCATTTTCAGGCTAGGATAATAAAACAAAAGTTGAAGATAATTGACTTATCTCAACCCTGGAGGAAACGACATCAAAAATGGCGAAGAAACTGGGAAGGAATCATTGGGAGAAGTTTAGAATAAAACACTCGAAATGGGAGAGAAAAAGCTTTTAATGGCCCCATTTTCGAGAGGATGTGCGGTCTTGCGATAGACCGCACATACCCCTTATGCGGCTGACTATGGGCCGTTCATCCCCGTCGCCACTAACCCTTCGGGGGCCTCATCAGCCTCCTGGGTGGCGTCCCCAGTTCATGGTAGCGGTAATTCGATACTTGTATCGGGTTATCGGTGCCATGGGCTTCGGGTCGTTACAGGGGGATTATGGGGAAGGGGAAATGGGCCTGCTGCCCTGTGCCTGTCCTGCTGGACAGAACCGAATGGCTTTGACTGGTACGCCACGCACGGGACTCCAAATGCGTAGCCACTTGCACCAAAACGTTGCTGGAGAAGTGTAGCAGTGCTCTGCAAAGTTCGGTGAAGATCCAAGGTCGCTGGGGGGTAGGGCGGGGTAGACAAGCCAACCTGCGTAAATCTGTCTTGCAGGACAGACTGGCGCAGTCGTTGAGCAAGAGGGAGAACTCCCACTGTGGACCTACGAACAAGTCAGGACCAGTGTGGTTGGATAGAGGATTGGGAGTTCTACTTACCCTTAAAATTTGAGGTCCATCGGAGCATGGAGCATGTCGCAGTTGCTTCTATGGTGAGCCTCTATTTTCTGGGCGAGTAGACAGACAGGGGCAGGATGCTCGGAGTGGTATGCCCAGTATGGAGATCGGAACACAACAAAACCACTTGGATTGGTTTCAGGACGTCGAGGGATACGCCTCTGAAGAAGGGCTCGACCAGAGGATCGACAAAGAAGGTATGGTGCGCTCTGCTAGTCCGCTGCTCGTCCTGGGTGGACTGGTTCGCGTGAGCTCTATGCAGTTGTACGAGAACGGGCGCCACGAACTGTGCTGAAGTCAAAATCACACGAAACCACCTCTGGAGCGAAGAGGACTCGGAGAAGAACAAACCCACAGAAGGGGGTTTGCACTGATTATTGCCGTGGAAGTCGGTGTAGCCTCTACAAAACAAGCCTCAGATTTTGTCTCAGACCTACAGGCAGCAGAGCAGAGATTTCTTCGAAGCCGAGGGCGAGGATGATGACGAGGGCTCACGGTGGCTCCGTGGACGAGCCTGGAGGATGGGGGTGCGTGTATGACAGTGGGGAAGATGGCTGGAATGGTGGCAGGGGCGTGGGTGGCTGGGTGGGGTGGTTAGGGTTAGGGTTTGGGTGGGGTGCGCAGGGTTTAGGGAAGAGAGGAGGGGCGCGGCTGGTTTCGTTGTATGGAGGGAAATAAGTTTGTGTTTTGGTAATTTTTTTGGAAGGTGGAGAGATTCTTGGGGGATTAGTATCTCTTAGAGGGATAATAGGAGGGATTGGATGTGATGTCCCGGACCCCCCTTTGTGCTACTAAACTGAGTGCCCACCCCCCACAAAAGTTTAACCCAAAACATCCCATCCTGAGTCCGATCCCCTATTTTCCCTTGAGCGGACTGTCGATGGAGACCCTTTGCCTGAAATGGAGTAGACGCCTGCATCAGATCGGCGGGCAACCACCTACACGCCAAGAACGGAAGTCTTCGAGCACTACACTAAATGATGCATCTCCACTGGTCACCGTCAACCAGTCTCGGGCAAACATCTCCCCTACTCTATCGCTCCCCTATTCGCAGGCCACTCAATATCTTCGAGCGGGAAAAGGAGGAGAAAGAAAAAAGAGGGTTTTGGCTTTGGTGGCCTCCCCGATCTCCACTCCTATAAGGGGGAAGCAAACTCCACTAGAGGGAAGGGAGGCTGGCCAACAGAAGAAAAGAAGAGGCAAGAAAAAGAGGAGCTTCCACCTACAGGGAAAGGAGGGGAAAAGAGAAGAGAAGAGAGGTGAGAGTGAAAAGAGGGGAAGGAGCTGGTGCTCTGTTCCCCTCTCACCGGTGTATCCCTTTCTTTCTTTTCTGATGTTTCCCTTTGTCACGGGGTAGATTCCCCTCTTGTATTTTTATTCCCCCGTGTATCCCCATTCTCTTATGAGTGAATGAAAAGAAAGGTTGTCATGGTTATGCATTGTGTTCTATCTCATCAGTCCCTTCCTTCACTTTGTCCCCTAATCACCCGAGGTCCTTAGAAGCCTGCCTCCTTGTGGCATGGCTCTTGAGGGGACCCGTCCGAAGGGTGAACATCAATAGGATTTCATGGCGAACATTTGTCCCTAAGAGACTCTTCTGGAGTTGTTTCCCGTGAGTTGTTAGGGCCCTTGAAGGCTAGCCCTCAGGTCTCCACACTCACCTGTGGATCATCGGACCACCGTATGGCTACTCCGAGCATTGGGGGTTGTCCCGGAACATTCCGTTTGATGATCCCCCATTGTCCCAGGCAACCCTAAGTCCGGGGGAGATGCTACCCGATTTTTGCCAGGGATGCAAGTAATAAGAACAAAGAACAAATACACACAAGGGTGAGTGAACAAACTGAACTCTCTACATACAAGAACCATGTGCGCTTAATTCCTCCTAAACCAGCCATGAACCAAACCCCCCCAATTTCAAGACATAATAAACTTGTGAATAATGCATCTGAACCCTCTTGCCCATCCAATTTGCTAAGTAAACAAACAATGCAGCTAGCTATTCAACCTACCAGCTATTCGTCTTTCCTTCGGACTTTCCTGGTCTATCGCCCGAAAGGGAAGTCAATTTTTCCATTGAACTCACACCAGGAGTAGCACCTGTGTCAAAGGCCCCTTACAGGATGTCCCCTACGGAGCTTAAAGAATTAAAGAAGTAACTTCAGGAATTACTAGAGAAAGGCTTTATCTGACCCAGCACATCCCCTTGGGGTGCGCCAGTACTATTTGTCAAAAAGAAGGATGGATCTCTCAGGCTATGCATCAACTACCGGTAGTTGAATTAACTTACTATCAAGAACAAGTACCCACTATCGCGTATTGATGAGCTGTTCGATCAGATCTCTGGTGCAGAGTATTTCTCCAAGATTGACCTCAGGTCTGGCTATCACCAACTGAGAATTAAGGAGGAAGATGTTTACAAGATGACTTTCCATAGCAGATACGGACACTATGAGTTCATGGTTATGTCGTTCGAGTTAACTAACGCCCCCGCAGTATTTATGCAACTCATGAACAATGTCTTCCGACCATATCTTGACTGCTTTGTGGTCGTGTTCATTGATGATATCCTTATTTATTCCAAAACAAGGGAAGAGCATGAGAAACATCTGAGAATTAATTTACAAACATTAAGGGAACATCAACTATATGTAAAGCTGAATAAATGTGAATTCTGGCTAAAGGAAGTCTCTTTCCTTGGCCATGTCATTTTCAAAGAAGGAATTACTGTGGATCCTGCAACGGTAGAAGCTGTCAAGAATTGGAGCCGACCAACGACTATATCTAAAATCAGAAGCTTCCTTGGTCTAGCTAGTTACTATCAGCGGTTTATCAAGGATTTCTCCAAAATCGCCATTCCTCTAACAAGACTTACTAGGAAGGAAAATCCATTTTTATGAACCATAGAGTGTGAGGAGAGTTTCTTGACTCTCAAGGAACATCTTACCACTGCCCCCATTCTAGCACTTCCTCTTGAAGGCGGTGGGTTTGAAATATATACGGATGCATCAGGCGTTGGCCTTGGGTGCATTCTTATGTAAAATGGCAAGGTGATTTACTATGCCTTAAGACACTGAACTGACACGAGGATAATTATCCAATTCATGATATGAAATTAGCTGCTGTTATATTGGCCCTAAAAATCTAGTGTCACTATCTTTATGGGGAAAAGTTCACGGTATATTCGGACCATAAAAGTCTGAAATATCTTTTTTCTCAAAAGGAGCTAAACATGAGACAAAGGCGATGGCTGGAGTATCTTAACCCTCTGCCACTCACAAACAAAGACCTCAGTCCCACTTCCTCCAAATGCCCTTTGTGGGAACAACACGATGAACCAAAACGCAAACAAGAGGATGAAATCGAAATACTGAAAAGAAGAAACAGAATGTTGCTTCTTGGAAGCACTTTGAAATGAAAAATAGCTGGCTACTCTCAAACTCTCTTTTCTAACTCTTGCTCTCTTTCTGTTGCTACTTTCCCCTTGAGATGGATCCTCTCCTGGATGAGACTTTCACAGCTGGGGCTCTCCCTTCCTTTCTTAGCTTTTTGGCGGGCTTCTTCAACGAAGCCCAGGCACCCTTTAAATATAAAAATAGGGGTTCCATAATGATAAGGTCGACAGGCTATCGAAGTCCCATTGGTCCACGTGGCTATGAAAAGTTCCTTCTTGGAAGCTTGTAAAAGATAAGTGCCATCCTTCCTTGGAACACGTGCCACCTTTACATTGCATTAAAGATTGGTGGGACTCAAATGTGTCTACTTGATCGATCCTGAAGAGCTAGACCCCTCACGTGATCACTTAAGTGATTAATGCTTTGTACCCTTGAGATATTTGATAGAGTTCCTGCCAATAAGAAGCATGGCATTTCATCAAACACTTTGCAAATAGATACAAATTTTAGCCATCAATATATCAGTCAGATACATAGGTCAGAAGGGTAAGGAATGATGTGTATGCTTTGATTTCAAACATAGAATGAATAGACTCCGAAATGTGCTCAGACCTAGATGTTGCATGTGCTAGGACCTCGCAAGACATATTTAGAATAGTGCATCAACCTTATAACTAATGCCACAAGACATGCATCGACCTTAGTGTGCAACTTGTAAATGTGCACCGACCTGAGAAGGCAGGATGCATGATGTGCATCAGCCTTATATGCAGTCAAGCAAATGCGCACCGACCTTACATGCACTCTAGCAAATGTGCTCAAACCTTATCTGCAACCTTACCAGAATGTGCACCGACCTTATAATGCAGTCCAACAAATGTGCTCTGACCTTACATGCATTCTAGCAAATGTGCACCGACTTGACAATGTAGGACCTCAACATGTGCACCGACCTCTAATAGTAACACATGTAGACCTTGTGCATTGAACCAAAACATGCACTGACCCTAAAATACACATGTGCACATATGCATAGACCTTAGTTAACACAAGTTCCAAACATGCATCGACCTTAGAAGTGCTAGCCTTGGATGTGCACCGACCTTGGTCTTCTATAAGTTTCATCCAATAAATGAGTTAACTGTTGAGACAGATTCCTTTGTTCATCTCAAATGATTCTTATTTCTTCCCTCAGATTTTGCTATTCTTTTCTAATATCAAATGCATGTACCAGCATCTGAGTGGTCTTTAAGTGAGTTTCAGCTTGGTTCTGCCTTATCCTACTCAGAATCTGACCTGCTTGTTCACTAACATGAAGTAGTGAGTCCAGAAACCCATGCAAACACTCACCAGTCCTATATTTGTCCCTTACAAACTTTTTTTATTGACTATTCACTGTCTACTTAACATGCACCAGTCTAGCATCTATTCTTTCCACTGCCAGACTCAACTGCATATTAGATGAATTCATATTCCTGAATTGAGACAACAGAAGTCTTACCAATGCAGGGTGAATGGTAGATGCATTTGGAGCTGAACTTGGTCCTACTAAAGTAGATACATGAAATTTTGGTGGAATCTGTGGGTCCTCAAGAGATAATGGTGACTATATGCCAAATGCCATCAGAGGTCCATGACAGGGTCCATAATATGTGGCAGGACCTTGATAAGTGTCTTGTGGCACTACAGCCTCTTCTTGATGTTCCTATTGTTCTTCAAGCTACTGCTCTTCCTACAGCTCTGCCTGTTGCTCTAGTTCTGCCTGCTCTTGTAAATCTAGTAGTTCATCTTGCTGTTCCTACAGCTATTCTTGATCCATCTATTCTTGTTGGTTTACATCATCTATCTACAGCTCTGGCTGTCCCTCTACCTACAGCACTATCTCCTGTACCATTTGTTCAGCTTACTGTTGTTCTAATTCTAGCTCTAGTTGTTCTTGTTGACCTACTGGCTGTTGCTCATGTTGTTCTGCCAGCTTCTCATCTGGTTGTTCTTCTTGCTGTTCTGATTGCAATTAAGCTACTGCTACTGCTGCTACTGCTCTAGTTGTTCTAATAACTGATCAATCTATTGTTCTAGCTGCCGCACTGCTTCCATCTCAAGTTGCAGCTCTTGCTGTTCTGCTAGCTCCTCCTTTTCTAGCTACTCTAGATGTTCTTCCAATTGTGGTTGTTCTTGTTGTTCTGTTGGCAGCTGCTCTTGCTATTCTTCTTGTTCCTCTTCCTGCTGTGACTATTTTTCTTGTTCTTCTAGGTGCTGTTGCTATATTGCCTCTTGTTGCTCTGCCTACTGTGGCAACTCCTTTACAGCTGTGGGCTTCAATTTCATGAACTTAGTAATAAAGTCCATGTTGTATCGACAAGATTGCATTATGCCAGAGTGAACGGTGACAGGTCTGTGAAGACCGTATGTTGTTCCCCATCCTTGGCATACTTGATGCATTAATGGAGAGTTGACAGGAGGACCTAATTTTCATGAAGCAAGGGTCTGCCTAGTAATACTTTTATAGGATGTGTTGGCATCAATGATGTAGAAAGTCACCTTGGAGGAGAAACCATCGAGCACCAGGTCGACATCCACCCAACCGAGGATGTCCTCGGTGTCTTGATTGATGTCTGATATCTTGGCCACCTGAACCTTCTGGAGGTAGGGGGTTAGATATGTAGTCTCGAATGTCTTCAAGGGCATGATGTTAATAGCGGCACTGATGTCCACCAGGATCCAGTTTACTTCATGTCCGTTGATTTTTTCCCTCATGTAGAGAGGGCGATTGTGGCACGGTGGGGAGAGCAACAAGTCTTTCTCCATGAAGGTGACAGCGGTGGTGAAGGCCTTATATGTGGTGGCCTTCATTTTTGTCATGTGTGCTTCATAGACCTCTAGCTCTTGGAGTAACATGATAAGAGTTTCTCTCAATTCTTTACTCCAAGCAATGGCTTCCCAAATTGTGATGCTGGAGGGGAAGCGCTTCATTTGGTGAATGACTTTTCGATCGGCTCGAGCTCGAGCATCCTCCAATGATGGTAGTATGTTGGGCTGAGCTTTCCATGGGCTGCAGTGTTGCTCTCCATTAGGGAGTTGCACTACCTTGCCTTTACTGTTGGGATCGGGCTGACTCTGATCACCAGTGGACTCCTGGAATAGAGGCGCCAATGATGGCCCTACTGGGGGTGACTGGAGGACCGGCCCATCCTTGCCAGATGGCCCTACTTGTTCTGTAGGAGAAGAGGGGACTGGCGTAGGGACTGGAATGCTAGCAGTGATCTCCTCCATGATGGAAGGATCAAAGATGTTGGATGCCCCCCCCCATATTTTCACCTGCAAAAGGGGGACGGGTTCTTCCCCTCGAAGGAGGATAATTCACTCTGGGTCGAAGGTGGACGTTTGGAAAGGTGGCTCGAAAATCCTTCCACGACCTCTACCACGTCCTCGGCCATGACCTCGGCCATGACCTGTGTTTTTTGGGGGTAGCTGGGGCATGAGTGGGGTAGTAGTCCTTTGTCTGGTTCAGAAGGCCACTGGCTCACCTTGCCGGGTAGCATTGATGTTGTCAGGGGGTGGAATAGCCACCATGTTACAGGTGCAGCCTGGAAACATTCTGAACTTAACCTTTTTGTTCTACATGAATGAATGAATCTTATATGCATGACACTTGCTTCTAAATGCAGATAGACCCACAAGGATGCATTGCCAAGCTTGAGGGACTACTCCATGCCACTGTGCAACAGCGGGACGAGTACCGAGCAGCTCTGGAACTTCTGGTAAGCTTCCTTAGACTTAAAAAAAATGAAATGTTTATGCAAATTGACTGACTTTTGAAAATGCAGCAGGCTGAGGGAGCCCAGAGGACCGGGCCGGATGCACCGTACTCCTCTACACAGCCTGCCGGGGGACGTGCTGAGCGAGATGCGGACTTTACCTGAGCCGTAGCTCGAGCCCAGGAGGCCGAAGCTACCCTCGCGGAGCGGGTAAGAAACCAAACCTTTCCTAAAGTGCTTTATGGCTTATGCATGCGCCTAAGCTGACCATGATGCAAAATGCAATATGCAGGCGAGAGAACTGACCGTAGCATTGGCTGCGGCAGAGCGATCCCAAGTAGAAGCGACGGAGGTACCCCGTCTCCGAGAAGAGATCGAGCGACTCCGGGGGGAAGTGACCCGGTTGAGTGGGGAGATGGTAGACATAGAGAGGTACCAGACCGAGGCTCGTGAGGCACGACTCTAGGTCCACGATTTGAGGATCGAGCTCCGGATGATGGGCCGAGGACCCGAGCGGAGTGCGTCCCGGAGCGGCATAGCAGGAGGCTCGCGGAGCGTGGCACTGAGCGCATCGGTGGGAGATTACTTGGCTAGCTCTTCTGGCCGTCGGAGGAGCGAGGAGGCAGAGCGGAGACGCCCACGGGGGGAGGAGCATAGCGCCATGGAGCCACCATCACAGCAGCACGAGGGCACTGGGGACAGTGGCGGCCCGGGAGACAGACCAGTCGAGTGACATGCTTGTTCTTATTTTTATTTTTTTATTATTTTTTTGGTTTTGTTCTTTTTTGACACACATATGTATGTGACAATTGGCATGTGATGAAATGAAGAAGATAGAATTTTGGTTTATAAAAATGCGAATGTGAATGCATGGATGTGAATGTGAATGTGAACATGTGAATGGGAATGCATGATTTGGGAATATGTGGATGTGAGTGTAAATGCATGATTGTGTGAATGGATGATTGTGTGAATGGGAATGTGAATGTGGACAGGGTAATAAATATAGAACGGAGTGATGGACGTGTGTGTGGAATGCAGAAGAGACCGACAGGTTTGATCAAATAGAGAGGGAATAAACAGTCTTCTAAGAGATGCCAGACTTCTATGGGATGGGGGTTGGAGGGGGTGGGCTCTCCTAGGCAAATGACCACTACACATAAAAGTGTCCCTTGAGCTATTTCCCCCTCAAGCTCTCTTTTGGTGATGAGATGAAGACCCCTAGTCAACCCCGAAGTCACACCTCGGTTGGGGTTTTGGGTAAGAGGTTGTGTCGAAGGGGTGGAGTTCCCCGAGGCTTGGGGTGTAGTGGCGTGAGGTCCTTGAGGGAGTGTGTCCCTCTTAGGCATGGGACGAGGTGGGGAGGGGTTAAGACAGATAGTCTTTCCCTCATGTTCAAAGGTGCATGTGCTGGGTCAACCAAAGATGGTAGCATCCACATTATAAAGCCAAGGTCTCCCTAGTAGGATGCTACCTACTTCCATGGGGATAACATCGCACCATACTTGGCCATGGTAGGAAGAGAAGGTGAGGGGCACAAGACAGCGAATGTTGACCGGGATGGAATTGTTGTTAATCCAAGAGACCCTATATGGGTTAGGGTGGGGAGTGGTGGTAAGCCCAAGGAGTTTAACGGTGTCGGGGGACATGGCATTGATACAACTCCTATTATCTAAGATCACTTTTCTCATATGACCCCCTATCTTAACAAAGGTGTGGAAGATTGAGGTTCGACGCGAGTCCTCCTCTTGTGGTTTGGTGAGGGTACATCTAATCACTCCTAGATGAGAGTCGGTCATGGTGTGGTCTAGACCCGATTCATAGTATTGGGCCTTGTACTCTTTCTCCCAATCTAGTGAGGCTTCATGGACTTCAATATTGCTCTCAAGTTCCCCTTAGGGTGGGGGAGCTTCTTCAACCCTCTAGATGGGCATTGCCCCATAAAGTGTCCAAACCCTTGACATCTATAGCATTGTTGGCACCCACTACCCCGGGTGGTCCCTCCTACACTTGGACTCTTGGGACTCTCTTCTCTCCATGGAGGAGGATGGCTAGGGGCGGCCTTGGTTGGAGTGATGGCGGGAGGGGGATTGTAAGGCCGTTGTGGGGCATTCCCACTTGGGCTAGGGGCCTTCATGGGGAGAGTTGGATTGGGTCGGAGCCCCATACTTTTGGGATCGGCTAGTCGGGGAGGTGCAAACCTCGGGATCCTAGAGAATCTTTCAACACCCCGAGCTATTTGGTAGGCCTGTTCAAGGTTGTCAACATCTCTCATGAAGAGTTCTCTCTTGATGTGATTTTGGAGCCCATTTCTAAATCGGGACAATCCCAAGGATATAAACACAAACTAAAAGGACATAAATGTAAAATAAACTATACATGCTCGGCGTCGATTCCCATCACACATACACCAAGAGACACGGATTTATAGTGGTTCAGATTCCCCTTGAGACCTACGTCCACTCCCCCACACTTGTGAGGTGTTTTCTCACTAAATGAAAGCTTGCAAGCCATACACGAAGAACACATGATGAGGTGCACCCTCACCACAGTGCTTAGAGCACGTACACACACAAGGGCGAAGTGCCCGCACACATACAAGATACCAAAGAGTCTAAAGATACAAGCTTTTTAATGAAAACACAAAAAGAATGAGGTAGAGAAGTGATAGATGAATGTGATGGTTTAAGCACGCCTCCCCATTGATGTAGCAGCCGTGTAGAGGGCAGGAAGACATCCACCAGGGACCCTCTTTCACCTTCCTTGAGCTCCCTTCACTTGGTGATGCAAGTTGAAGCTAAGAGGAGAGCTATGGCAGTGGTGGAAGAGAGCCCTAGAAACCCATGAAAAATCAATCTTTCCTTCTCTTCCAGCAGCCACCAAAGAGAAGGCTCTCCCTCTATTTATTCTCTCTCAAATAGGACAAAAGTGCCTTGAGAGATCAGAGTAGGTAGGATTTTCCCGTTCAAAAAATTTAACCAGTCAAAAAGCAAAAGGCTACTTCTAGTGAACCAATTCGACATTTTTGGTTGACCAGTCCCTTCATAGAAACAGAACTTAACCAGAATATTCTGATGGTTGATCGATACCTAGCCTGAACCCAATTATGAGAAAATGCCTCTTACGGTGTTTCTGGTCGACCAATGCCAGTCCTGGATCTACTTTGAGATTGTAAATTTAGGGCAGAAAGGAAAATAAATTATTCATATCATATTAATTCAAAGAGATTACAAGTTATATGTACCTGGGAACTCACAATTAAGGCCCAGACACACACTAAGAACAAAATAACAAAAATGCCCCAAACTTAATTATTTTAACAGAGCTCAATCTTTTGGCCTAGCCTTGCACACTTGTTCCACCTTCACTTCTTCAATTAACTTTGATTAATTTACCTTAGACACACGTGATCTCACAAGATCGATAAGTTAAAATGATTGGGTTTTGGAATCATCAAAACATGGGCCTAGAGACAATAGAAAGAAAGGCACAGGAGGGTTATTTAGGGAAATAATGTGAGAGAGTATATGACGGAGTGGTTTGCTTGTGGTTATTGG
The DNA here is from genome assembly GCA_024336825.1 of Amorphophallus titanum. NCBI lineage: Eukaryota > Viridiplantae > Streptophyta > Magnoliopsida > Alismatales > Araceae > Amorphophallus > Amorphophallus titanum. The sequence goes on from JANBPO010006495.1 coordinate 58,109, forward strand.
AGAAAGATGGGAGAGGAGAGGATAGTTGCTTTCTCAATGGGTTTGAGTCCTTGAAGGCAATGCTGACCCACTAGTAAAACATAAGTATCTTCTCATTTTCTTGTGATGGTCCTCACTTTGATTTCTTCCATGGGCATGCTTGCCTACTCCACCGTCTAAGTCAATACTTGTCTTTTTATATCAATTGACAATTCTATCTTGTGCTTGTTGAGGAATAGAGTATCAGTCTTAGACATCGAATAACACTCAATGCACAGGTATAACATGGTCAATCAAGGTCTTGTCCAAGAACAGGTCTTTTCTTTTTGGTTCAATCGAAATCCTGAAGCAAAGGAAGGTGGTGAAATTGTATTTGGTGGGGTAGACCCAAAGCATTTTAAGGGTAACCACACATATGTACCTATAACCCGCAAAGGTTATTGGCAGGTGAATCCCCCAAGACATACCGTTGAATGAAGTTTATCATATACTATTTCTTTTATTGTTAATCTGCCCTGTGTAACTTGCCCTTTCAGTTTGACATGGGAGACGTCCTTATCGGCGGACATTCTACGGGTAATCAAGATATTTTCTCTGATATCCTTGATCTGTTCCTATGCCTCCACTTTGGGTCAGCAGTGCCCTTTTTTGTCTTGATTCTGTGTGATGTTATAATCTTCAGGGATCTGTTCCGGAAGCTGTGCAGCAATTGCTGATTCTGGGACATCTTTAATTGTGGGCCCAACAGTATGTACTGGAATTTAATTTCAATCTTTACAGGTGGCTCCTGTTCAATAATTCATTTCATTGTCCTTTTTCTTGAGTTCCAAAAGTTTGCTCTGCCTTCTAGCTACATGAGATATTTTCCAGCACTATTTCAGAACTCAGGAAGCACATCAGCCTCCAACTCACATGATGCTGCCCATGGCTTGAACTGTTTAGCTCAATCTATACATCGGGATGTGTAAATTGACACAATTTTTCTATAGTAACATGTGCAAAATAGTGTTAGGTTCTTACTTTCCAAGGTTTTAAGTTTCTTGTTCAAGATCTACCATGTATTTTCTAAATTTTATGAAGCCAGACCTTTTGACCTAGGAGCAATGGTAAGGTTGCCTCTTGTGTGACCTGGAGATCATGGGTTCGAATCAGGAAACAGCCCTTCAATTTTTCGAGGTAAGGCTGCGTACATCGTCTCTCCCTAGATCCCGTGCTGGCGGAGCCTCGTGCACTGGGTATGCCCTTTAGATCTTTTGGCCTGGAATGCTTGTTCACAACCTGAATACGTACTTGGGCTATTTCACATTTCAATTGGTTGGAGCAGTTTATATAACATTGGTTCTAGTATGTGCATATCTGAGAGGTACAAGATGTGATGTTCTAGAGAGTTAAGCATTACATATTGAGGGACTTGGTATACAATCTAAATAAGGGAATTCCATTTATTCCTCGGATTTCAATTCGTCTTCCAAAGAATCTGAGTTCATCATGTTAAAGCAATTGAATTCAAGTACATATTCAATTGCATGCAAGCAGTGTTTATATGCACATCGTTACTTAATGTAAATCAAATGATTTCTAGCCTAGTCCCATTCTCATTACTGCCATCTGAAGGGGGATGCATTTAATTTATCTATAGGAATATATGGTGCATAGATATGAGAATCCAAAGATTTTCAACAGGTATCCATAGGCGTACCTAATCTACTTTCTAGTCTGAATAATGCCTGTGAACTAGTCTATATGATATGCCAATTTTATTCCTAGTTACATGTGCTTATGTAAGACTTTGTTCCAGAAGATTATATCACCATATTTCCGGGTGCCCTTTCTGACCATCATTTTTCTCAGATTTCATGCTGCCCTTATTTTTATCATAGAAATGTCCAACATATATTCTCGTTCACTAACTAATAAATTTATTCTTTTCCATCTTGGGCAGCATTCTACAAGTCAGAAGTGGTTCTAGATTGCTCCTGCTTCATTCTGGTTCCGATATAGTCCTGGAATCAATCAGCCAGTGTTTGAACCATCTCATTCTTCTATATGTTGCCAAAATCAGGCAATTAATATTACACAATTATAAAAGACATTGGCGAAAATTAAACTTTCAAAATGGAGTCGGAAAGCTTTCATACCTTTTGTTTCACTACTGACATTCAGGCTGTTTCTAGCTAGTTGTGATTAGCCTTTTTGTATTTCATTACTTTTGTTGATTCCAACCTCTGAATCAGTCAGAAACATGTGGGCCCAGTTCCTTCAAAGTGGCCATTTTTTCAAAACCCTTGCTTTTTACGACTCAAGGATCGTTATAGTTTCGGGTCTAGTTGCCTTGTCTTGAGTCTATCGGTTGTTTTCTGCACTGCCATTGGTGCTTCGTAGTACGTGCGATAGTGTTTCTTACCTGTCTATACTCCAGCACTCGCATTTTAGAGTCTATCTCGTGATCCTCCACTAGTCGTAGCCTTACGGCACGTTTTGGCATGTCAGCCTTTACGACAGGGCACTTCCCGATTTACGATTTTTAAGCTAATTTCTGTGGGTCCCCTCGCTTTGCGGTAGCGTCCTATTGGGGGGAAGACTAGCTAGAGGCCTGCTTCAGGGCGATGAGCTAGTGTGTGCACACGTGGTCAGGGGCTTGGACTGACGCCGACGGGCGCCACCCTGTCTAGTCACTTGCGACGGTAGTTCTGTTTTGGTTCTGATAGTGTCTGAGTCTCGGTCATGCTTCTCGGGCGACAGCATAGACTAGACGCTTGTAGGCGCAGCATAAGACGTCAGGGGACGCAGCTGGCTGTTCTTCTAGTGAGGGGAGTACTTCAGATACGTGACACGTGACTTCTGCGTGACTCTCATGGTTCTCGAGCGTCGTGACCTTTCCAGGTTAGTCCTTTCGTGGTCTTACCCGAGGTGGGTGTTGTGTCTTGTACATGACATTCTTGTCGTGTCGGGTCTGAGTCTGTCTAGACTTTTTCTAGGGCTTTTATCTTTTCCCTTGTCCTTGCAGGGCTTCGCTTGCTTGGTGTCTCATCAACGGATCGACAACTCCTAACTTCGCCAGTTCAGAGTTCACCCTTCTGCTACTGTTAGGAGTAGCTTCAGGTGCTGAGGTTAGTTCAGCAGCCATGCTTGTGCGGTACGGCTTCTTCCCCTCTTCCCTTGCCTGTTCCCTATTCTTGCTTCCTCTTCCTTCTATTACAGCTTTGTAGTTTAGTTTTCCTACATTACTACCTGCTGCTTTCTGTTTCATGTTACTACGTTGTTTCCAGTGGGGATCCACGTGACCCCTACTGAGCCAGTGACATGAGGCTCGCCCCTACTTTTCAGGTGGGTGACGTCGTTCAACTTCCGTGGTTCCTGGTGTGGCTAGTTCGTAGCTTCTAGCTGTACCTGCATCGGGTTTCCCCCGACCTCAGTGTACGTCTTTCTTTTCTGTTGACTATACTTGCCTTTATTTTCTAAGACTGGACTGTGGTATAATTGTTAAATTTAAACTATTAATTAAAAAGTAATTTTATTAATGCTACTTTAGCAAACTG
>JANBPO010006500.1:0-18422 GCA_024336825.1 Amorphophallus titanum
CATGGAGGAAAAACCAAAATATTGACAATGGGCATGCTAGAGGGCGTGAATCATCACGCATGTGCGAGGGAACGATCCTACGGCAAGTGGGAATCCATCCCCCTACCTGGATTAAGCCGGAACGGCCGATACGCCCACATGCAAGCGCCAGGACGCCACCACCTCCTTCGCCCCGCCTCGTCTCCACAAGCCGCTATCCGTGTCGAGATGGGCGCCAACATGCTCCTCTCGTCACCACGAGTCCAGCGGCGTGCTCCTCGGCTCCAACCGACACTGTCTCGCCCGAATGCCCAAGGAGAGAGAGAGAGAGGCGATAGAGAGAGAGAGAGAACGAGTGGGAGAGTGAGAGGGGGTGAGTGAGTGTCGAGAGAGATGGGTGGGGGGTTTAATTGGGTTAAAAAAATTTTAGTTATATTATTTTTTTGGTAAAAAACTAATTTTTACACTTTTAACCCCCAATTTCACATAATTAAGTAAATGGCTAATTTATTTACATAAATACTTTAATAATTCTATTTAATTCCCAAAAAATAGCTTAAAAATCACCAAAAATAGTGAAAAATCACAGAATCGAATCTAGATCCAAACCACCAAGGATCCACTAAGGACACGGGCCTTACAGAGGATGCCGCCATGTCCCTCCTTGTCAGCTCGCCGCCGTGTCCCTCCTTGCCACAGCATTCCTCGTCACTCCAAACGAGGCTAGAAGGTCGTCCCCCCACCGGATCTAAGCCGAGGGAGCCGAGGGAGCCGATCCCGTCGAGAGAAGGGGAGGGAGAGAGCCACCGATGCCACCTCTAGTTCGCATCACCGCATTGGGGTCGGAGTCGACTAGGGTGTCGTCGTGATCCTCCACCTCGTAGGTTCGTCGATGGAGCTCCGGCTCCTCCGCCTAGGCAATAGGGTCGTCGGTGCATCGAGAAGACAGAGAAGGGGAGGGCGGTAGGTCCGCCATTCACACGGGTCCACTGGGTGAGGACGCCGCCACGTCCATCCTTGCCAGCTCATCGCCGTACCCATCAATCACCGCCACCGCGAAGAGGAGGAACGGGCGAGGGGGGGGTTCGCGCGCAGTCGTCCGCGGGTTCCGCCCCCAGTGCGCTTCCCTCTCGAGTGAAAAGGGGGAGAGGAGAGAAAAGAGGAAAGTAAGAGAGAGAGGAGATCGATTGGGGTAAAAAAATGAATAAATATATATATATTTTTTATTTTTAACCTTCTTTTACACTTTAAACCCTCAATTAAGCGCGCGACCCCAGAGGCCTCCCGCGGGGTCGCGCGGCCCCCGGGCGGGGTCAGCCGACCCCGCAGGGAGCCAACGGGGTCGTTTGACCCCGCTGGGAAGCTGGCGGGGTTGTGCGACCCTCGCCGACCCCGGTGGGGGTTGCGGCCCCTCTCTCGCGCCCCAGAGGGGTCGTTTGACTCCCGGGCATGCCTTGTGGCCCCTCTTGTCGCCGTTTCCCTCTGTTTCTGTCAACCTGGGTTAAGGAAAAAATATATATTGACCCTTGGGGGTCCTCCTTTCACCACGTGGTAGCAATAGCTTGACGGAAACTGTCATTGGAGCGAAGAAGCGCCTTGTTTGTTTGTTCGGTCGTGCGTCGCCGCGTGGGGAGAAATTTTCGCGTCCGTCTGCGCCGTGTGATACACTTGCTCGGTTATTTGACGGGTATACGCACGTAGTTTCCCCATAAATTCCCTTGCTGCGACACTAACCGAGACGGTATGATTGGGTCGATGGACCCTAGATTACGGAGGTACTCCGTGATCCGACGATGTCGACGATACGTCGTAGTTTCCGTCGGTTAACATATAACAAAATGTTCCCCAAAATGTTCTGAGATAATTTCGGGTGCAACAGCCCGACACCCGTCTTCCTCACATTTCTTTGAGGCTGCAAGCAAGTTTTGAGCCTTGTCCATCAAAGCTTGTGCTTCATGCTTCGATGCCTCTACTTTGGTCAGTTCTTCTTGACCATGGATATGGGTTGCCTCAACTTGGATGCCCTTCTCAGTCAGGGCTATGTCTAACTCTGAAAGCTTCTCCCTTTCCTATTGAATCATCACCAAAATCTTCACCTTCCACCCGTGGACAGCATGGAGGTGTGCAAATACTTCCCAAAGATCTATCAAGGTGGGCATGCAATTCTCTTTGGGGAGTCCCAACCCGTGGTACCCCTGGGTGTAGCTCTCGAGATTGCTCCTGAAGTCCTTGACTGAAGGGAGGGGATCCTACTGAAACAATGGTTGTGGGTTTTGAATCATCAAGGCAGCCACGTCAGCACCTATTGGTGGCCTTGTCAGTTGCGGAATGTCGGGCCATTCAACATCCAGGGCAGGAAAGGCTCAAGTCTCCTTTAGAGCCTCACTAGTTGGAGCTGAAAATGCAAAAAATTGAAGCAAAATAAGTGAGAATGACCATACTTGTATAGAAAAAAAGAGGAAAAGTACAAAATTCTAACTTAGCCTCCATGAGTTTGTACCTAAAGCCGTCACAGTTGGTATCAGAGAATTATTGTGTGAAGTACATGGGAATCTGAGATATATAGTTTCCAGAGTCTTGAAAGTCCAGTACAGTCATTCATTGGCGTTAGGTTCGTGATTCATGATCGCTTTGTTTCCGTGTGTCGTCTTGTGCGTGCTGGGTTAGCACTGTGTGAGCTGGTTTTGCTCTCGTAAGGATGTGACGAGGTGCTCCTTTTTTGTCATGATGTCTGTCTCGATCATGTTGTACTTGGCAGTGTTCGTCGATAGGCTTGAATCTGTGGTACATAATTCAAGGTTTTCCCATTATTGGTTCAGGTTGCTGTTGACTTTTCTAGTTGGTATAATGGCCGTACACGTTCTTACGCTATTTTGGTCATCCCAGCTTCAGTCTGCGTAGCTCCTAATGCGTTTCACTTCTGTTGAAGTGCTCGAATAGATTCCTTAATTGAGAAGATGCTCAGGCGACCTAGGATTTTCCCTTCCTGGTGAGCTTCTATTAGTGAGCTTGATGCTTCTCGTCTCGTTTCGTGGAGTCTTTTCGAGGTAAGCCATGGAATTGTTGTCTTAGTGATGCCTTTGTCCTGTATCTGCTTAAGTGTGGACAACATTTATTCTGAGACTGATCTTCTCTTTGTCTTATGGTTACTTGGCTTTAGACTCCGTCATGGTGTTAAGAGCTGTTGCGTACCATGTTTGTCGTGCCGTGTTCAACGGTCGATGTGTTGTGAAGGCTCATTTATCATTTCCAGGACGTAAAGGTAAGCTGAGATTAACATTTTTTCTTGGGCTTTGTGCTGATGCTGGTGCTCTCTTTCTTTGCACTTTCGCTTCTTGTGATCGGTTGTTCGCTGGATCAGTACTCATGATGCGCTATTTGCGATTTTTATGAATTGCGATGGCACCGAATGTGTATTGAGATGTGGATACCGAGATATTTTTGATGCCTGTGTGCATTGTATGAGTGCACAGCGGAAGCATGTGGGCTAATAACCCATGAGCCGAGGATCGTTATTGTAAGATTCTTACCATTCGAGAGGTTTATCTTTCTTGATGTGACTTCATCTTGGCTTCCCGTGCCTTGATGTTGTTTGTTGCCGTGCTGTTACTGTAGTCCTTCCGGTGTTGGCTTTGGCATTGGTGAGTATTGGGGAATCTATCGGCATTCTTGCTGATTGAGTACCCTCTGCTCTACATTTCTTTCTTGGGTGTCGTGTCCTCGAGGCGTTATCGTGGTCCTTGAGATGTACCTTTGCAGTTTTGGGTTGAGATACAAGAGTAGGTTGATGAGCCCGTTTTTGATGTTGATGATAAAACATGGGTAGAGGGCATATTGGATGAAGATGAGCCAAGAGATCCAGAATTCAGAAGACCAACAAAGAGGGCCAGAGAGACTCATGCGCACCAAAGAAAGGACCCAACTTTGTTTGTTCATGACACTGAGCAACAACTTTGAGTTTTGAGTCAGCTAGACACTCAGAATCAGATAGCAGATCAGTTACTTCTAAAATGATCAAGTCACCTCCATTCATAAGAAAAAGTACATTAGTGCATGAGCTAACTTAGAGGACTAGTGTTGCTACTCGAGAGGAGTCGACAATTGAGCAGTTGAAGTAAATTTATGTGAGGCACATGCCAAGGGAAAAATGACTGCTCTCAAAGATGAATGAAATGATCACATCAAAAGAGAAAAAAAACATCACCAAAGGTTAAAAGGCGACTAGCTTCTTATGGTTCTGATGATGACGACGACGATGATGAACTGACAATTGAGCAGTTGAAGTAAATTTATGTGAGGCACACGCCAAGAAAAAAAGGACTCCTCTCAAAGATGAATGAAATGATCACATCAAAAGAGAAAAAAAACATCTCCAAAGGTTAAAAGGCGACTGGTTTCTTATGGTTCTAATGATGAGGACGACGACGACGACGACGACGATGATCCCAGTACAGCTGCAGGTGCTACTACTGGCGGTGGCACATATGCACCTACTTCCTCCTTCCACGCTGACACAGGCAGAGGATACAATCATAGTGAAGGAGGATATGATTCACAGAGCCAATATAGACATCCATCAGGTTATGGAGGTGGCCAACAGGAAACATACATGTATGGGTGGGGTCATCAACCAGAATTTCAATTCCATCAAGTTTCACCTAGTAGTAGTTATGGGTCAGCATCCTCTTCTCATCCTCAAGGTTCTATTTCTTATGCTGATTTTGAATTCCAATCAAGCCAACAACTTGACACTCCAAGAGGGATCCAAAGAGGGATGCAAGACTTGGCTACCTCATTGTTTGGTTATAGTGAATATACATAACACATGCAACCTTTTTATGGGTATCAACATCAGAAATCAGACAATGAGGGAGAAGGTTCTTCTAGCTATTATCCATATTAGCGCATCATCATTTGAGTAAGGATCATTTAATTTTTGTAACATTTACTGTGTCTAATTAAGCTTATTGTACTACTTGAACCTACTTCATGCATAGAGTAGTCTGGGTACCCTTGGGCACCCATACCTGCTTTCTTTTCATCGGCGGCTTGGCCAATTGGTTCCTCGACCTCTTGTCCTTGTTCGATCTCTTCATGTCTACTTCTGCCAGTGGCTAGAACAAGTTCCGCACTGGCACAGTGGGTACGACCTGCTCTGGGATCACTTCGGCTCTGCGCCCGTTCAAATGCACCCGGACACTTCCGATGATGATGGATTTTCCGGTGTTGAAAACCCGGCCTCTGGTAGCAGTAGCATCAATGCGGCCCCTTCTGAGCCTCCTTCGGTGAGAAGCCAAGCCTTGGTTGGATAGTCCAGCCTGTGAATACACATGGTGCACACACTAGCCTAACGCCCTCCTTGGGACGTTCCGAGTGGTCTTGACTGGTGACCAGCCAGTAACCTGGATGACCCCCGGGGTGGGAGTGTCGATTGCAGCAGCGTCGGACACCTCCACATCTAATAGGTTTACGAAGGCCACCCTGAGGAAATTGGGGAAGCCCACGATGGGAGGAAAACTCCCAAAGTGCGTGGGGATGCCCAGATACCTGTCTTGAACGTGACTTGCCACGACAAGTGGGACAAAGGTGACTGCCATTGTCATCTTTGGAATGAAACCTGCATTAGCAAATTGAACAATTAGTATTTCAAGAGGGGGCGGTAGGGCCTTTTACTCCCGACAAAGATATGAAGGGTAGTTTTAGTCCCACTTGACGTGTCAGACTTGTGGACGCACTTTACGACATGCTCACTTCATTTGTTTATTTAGTTGGTTTATTATGTAGGCTTATCTGTTTGTTAAGTGCGTGGGCATGCTAGTCACAGAGTGACGACTTATTCGGGCTTCGTGGAAGCCCTGGTGCACCGTCTGACTGATCAGACGATTGTGTAGTTCATGTCGAAACCAAAACCCACCATGTCGTAAAGTCCACGACGTCAGTTACATCTCCTCGGAGAGGAGAATGCCCATGATTATTCGTCAGGAGAAAAGGGCCCTACATCCTGAAGAACTATAAATAGAATAAGACTAAGAAAGACTACAATTATACCGAAAAGACCCCATGCTACCAGGGTGAATGCTAAGATTATGTCGGTCACTCATGGACCATTTCATATTCAGACGGAATTCTGTATCGAAAATGTGATGAAAACGGAGATAAACCCGTCCAGATGTCTGCCGAAAACACAACAAGTTTAATGTTGAACCCGAGAGTGGGTCAGATGTCAAAAAGATATTTTGCTTAAAAAATAAATCATGTCAAAAAAATCAGAATAGGGGTCATAACCTACAAGCCACATAGAACTTTAAATACCATTCCTGAGATATAGAGTACAACAGTCACAATTTGTCGTGCCTAGAGAAGAAGAGACAACCTAATTCTAGAAGCAAAGCAAAGTAGTTAGGGTTTTATGATAGAGTGGACTATAGACGATGAGATGCACTGGATGAGGAACAAGAGGAAGAAGTGGCTAGCTTCCTATCGACAGTTGAGGTAGAAGAGGAGGAAGAAGAGAACATACCTACAAGCCACAAAGAACTCTAAATACTTTTCTGGAGTAGCTCCAAGACAACCAAATCGAAACTAACTATGGTCGGGTGACGACCAAATCGAAACTGACGATGGTCGGGTGGGTGTGAGCAGGTAGTGTGGAGGGGAAATGCTATCCAAATGGGACCACATTGGATGGGTAGTTGCGGCTGGGTATGAACAGGTAGTGTGGACTACACAATCACGATAGAGCTGGGTGGAGGCACATGAGCGGTGGATGGGGTCGCAGTGACAAGAGGTTGATGGTGTCGATGCTGCAGGAAAGGGGCCATTGAAGGTGGTTGCTATGCTACTTCCTAGTTGTTGGGTTTGCGAGCAAATAGAAGAGGAGGAAGAGGGGGAAACAGGCTGAAGGAGAATGGCCGAGGGCAAGAGGGATTGGGGTTGACGGTAGGTGGTTGCAGGGTTTGGGAGAAAATAGAAGAGGAAGAAGAAGAGGAAGGGGGCAACAGGCAATGGAAAAAGAATAGGAAGGTGTGGCAGGGATCCCGACAGTCGGCGATGGGGTTGGCGGGTGGCTCGAGATTGTAGGGAAAAGAAAGGGCGAATAGAGCGAGCATGTTGGAGGCAGTGTAGAGGTAGCCCGTGGTGGTTGTGACAGGGCTATTGTTGTCATCGTTTATGGTGGAGGGCAGGCGAAAGGCGGGAGGTGATGGCGGCTCTGGGGAGTCACGGCAGTCGCGGACTTGTTCACGTGCTGAAGCAGAGGGGAGGCTGCTGTAGTGGGGAAGGAGGGTGGCAGCGACGGTCCGGTGATGAGCAGGTAGCGGTGGTGGGAGAGGTCGACTGAGAGCACGGCTAGGGTTTTAGAGGGGAAGAGAATGAAGAAGGAGTGGGTGGAGATGGGAGCCACGGACAAGATCCAGGGAGAAGATCAGAGGGGAAGGGGTGGGGGAGGAAGAGAAAGTGGGAGAGGATGGGTTGGATTTGCCCTTAACCCACTCTCTCTCCCCATTCTCTCTTTCTCACTCTCTCACCTCTCTTCCTCTCCCTCTCTTCTCCGTGGGCGGCCGACCACGACAGGCAGGGGCGAGGCGGCTATGGCACGGGGGCGAGGAGGGCGAGGACGGGATGAGGATCGAGGGATGGTGGCGCGGCAAAGCTCGGCCACGAGTTTAGGGTGTCGGCGAGGGTTTAACAGCGTTTTCTTCGTGGATAGGCGTCCACGGTGCGTGAAATCTTCGGTGGAGGTAGGGGGACGAAATCTTGACTCGTGCACTTCCTTTCCCATGAGTTTCGTAGGCCGTGGTGAGCTAAGCGGGCTTATTTGGGCGTTTGGAAAAAAATCTATATTTTTGGGGTGTGCGCCTGATGTAATGATTTGACCATATTTTTGGGATTTAAATGGGTCCTTTCAGTGCTAGAGACGTAGGGGACTCGTTTCCCCTTGTTTTCCCCTTCATGTGGGCGTGAACGGGGCGTGGAATGGAGTTTTTGGTGTGATTCATCATTTTCGGGTTTGGGACGACCTAGCGATCCTTTCAGTGACCGCTAGGGCTCCAACGGTCTAGTGTGCGACCACTAGGGTCCTCGTATGTTGGTTCGAGCTTTACGGTGGCGCGATAGACTGCCAGGACTTTTAGTAGTCCAGAGTTAGATCGCTAGGCCCTGCCTTGCAGTCCAAGGAGTGACCGTTTGACTGTGTTTTGGTCAATTAGAGATCGGTGGGATAGCGGTCTTACGCTGACTGCCAGGCATAGCCTAGCGATCAGGCGAGGGGCCGCCACCCTGCCTAACGATCTGAGGAGCGACCGCTAGGGGTTTGTGAGTTCCTAGAGCATAGCGGTCCAAGGGTAGACTGCTAGGCTAGCCTTAGCGGTCCAGAGGTAGACCGCTAGGCTCCCTAGCGGTCCAAGAGAGGACCGCCAGGCGATTCTCCATGTTCGCCGTGTCTGTTTCGCGTTGTGTTGGTCTCCGGTCGACCCGGTTGTGATCCAGTGGTTGACCTTTGGCCTCGTGGATGTCCCGGACACCGTGGGATTTGTGTTCGTGTTTTTGGGGGTGTCCGGAGGTGCTGCATTGTCTCGAATAGCGTGCCCGTGTGTTTAGAGGGTCCGGGTGACTCCACGTGTTCCGGGCTTTAGTGTTTTCGCTAGATCGAGTCGCCATGAGTCGGCATGGGTGCGGAGGGCTTTCCTCGCACAGTGTGAATTTCACCGGAAAGTGATTTCCGGCGGGATGCAGAGTTTACCCGAGCCGTAGCTCGAGCCAAGGAGGCCGAGGCTACCCTCGCGGAGCGGGTAAGAAACCAAGCTTTTTCCTAAAAAATGCTTCATGATTATGCAAATGCCTAGACTGACCAATATGCAAACGCAATGTGCAGGTGCAGCGTTGGCGGAAGCAGTCGAGGTGCCCCATCTCCGGGGAGAGATTGATCGACTCCAGGGGGAGGTGACCGGATTGAGGCGAGATGCAGAAGACATTGAGCAGTTCTGGACCGAGGCTCGTGAAGTACACCTTAAGATTTTTGAATTGAAGATCGAGCTACGAACCATGGAGCGGACCGTCCGGCTGATGGGCCGAGCACCCGAGCGGACCGCATCGTAGAGTGGCGCAGTAGGAGGCTCACGGAGCGTGGCGCCGAGCTCGTCAGTGGGAGACATCTTAGCTAGCTCTTCCACCCACCGGAGAAACGAGGAGGCACCCAAGGGAAGAAGAGGAGCAAAGCGCCATGGAGCCACCGCCGAAGTGACATGAGGGCACCAGGGATAGTGGCAGCCCGGGAGATAGATCGGCAGAGTGATACTTTTTTGTTTGGTTTCTTTTTTTGGTTTTTTTAGTTTTGACACACACTATGTGACAATTGATACACGATGAAGTGAAGGCAATTTTTTGTTTTGTGAAAATGTGATTGTGGATGTGTGTATGAATATGAATGTATGCGATTGTGTGAATGGTTGTATGAATGCGAGGAAGGGAAGATGTATGTGTGATTGTGAGCGAAATGGAAATTTTGAAAATGCATGTTTGCATGAATGTGGTTGTGGGAATGAATGTGAGAACGGATGGTTGTGAATGGATGTGAGTGTGTGTATGCATGTGAGTGAATGCATGAATGTGAATGGGAGCAAGTTCATAAAGAACGGAGCGAGGGATGTGTGTGTGAATTGTAGGAAAGGCCGACAGGGCTAATCAAAATAGATAGAACAAACAGGTCCTTTTTCGACCACAAAAGAATTTAACGGACCTCATTGAGACTGTTAAGTAACCATAACGGACCAAGCCCTATGCGTTATACTTGACAGAAAGAATTCTATTGTGAGTCAGATTTTAACAAACCATAAGGGATGTGTCATGATTCCATAACGGGTCCATGACAGACCGTTAAATTAATGCGTAGCAGAGTTCGACCGGGACTGTATAAAAGCCATCCGAAGTTGAGTAGAAAGAAGCCTAATCCTTATTAGAACCCTTCCCTATCCCGTGTTCCCCCGAACAGGCGACGAGAAACCAGAACTGGTTGTGGGGACTCGCCGCCCACCCGGACGACACGGAAACTCACATGATGACCAGTTGCCACCAGCCGGCGACCACGAGAGCCCCAATGCTCACGAGGACGAAACCGAGCATGAAACGGACGGCACTGAACCGTCCACGTGTTGCGGGCTGGGTAGTAGTGTTCACGGCAGCCCCTCCAATCGGTGTAGTCGATGGGGTGGGTTAGCCCCTGCGGACGGTTGCAGCGTTCCGTGGGGGCGTCCCTATGGTTGAGTAGAGTGCTTAATCCTCACCCTGATACATCGGGCAGGTATTTGAATCGGTCGCCCTTAGCGGTGAGGTGCGCGGGCGGAGGCTCCTCCCCGTAGAAATCATGCCTAGGACGGGCCGTAGCGGAGCGAGCGGCATACGCTTCCTCGGTCTCGTCCCACACCCACAACCCGTGGACGTCCTCCTCGTCAATCGGGCCGTCGTAATACAGCCACCCCCGCTTACTGCCCTCTTCCTCGAGTGCCTCGTAACGCTCGCGCCAGGAGCGGAACTCGGCCAGAAGCTCGGGGGAGGGCGGCTCGTGATGGCCGTGGCGCTCCGGCGGGACGCGGACAATGCGCCCTTTGTACTCGTCCAGCGATGCGATGTCCATGCTTCAGTCTCCCATCCGTGTGCGACAGCACGGGTCCGAGCAGCGGTGCGGAAACGGCTGGCACGCGACGGGCGGAAAGGGCTTCGGCCACGGCGGGCCTACGACGTCATCCCACTGCGTGTGCTCTGCGGGCCAGCCTGCGACCCACTTGCGAATGAGCGCGGACTCGATATCTGCGCGGGTAAGGTCGTCCATGCTTCAGCCTCCCATCCGTGTGCGACAGGCATCGGGTACACCGTTGGGTACGCCGGCTACAGTTTCGGCTACACCTGCGGGGGGGGAACTCCGCACACTTCCGCGGATTTACTTGCACCCCCGGCAGGAATCGAACCTGCGACCTTTGGTACCGGAAACCAACGCTGGATGCCATATACTGACGGTATACCCTTGATTTCCCGGTGTCAAGTGGTACACAGATACCTGTAGATGGCTACACAATGGCTACAGTAATGGCTACAGTGGCGCGCGGGGGAGGCGGCATGGCACGCGGCAAGGGCGAAGGCGCGATCTACAAGCAGGCAGACGGCCTCTGGGCAGTCTCCATAGAACTGCCACCCAAGGACGGCAAACGCCGCCGCAAGGTCATCCGCTCCAAAGACAAAGCGACCGTCCTGCGCCGACTCACAGAACTCAAACGAGAGCTCGAACGGGCCGGCGACCTCCCCACCGCATCCATGACCGTCGCCCAATGGTTCGACTACTGGATGCGAGAGATCGCCACCCGCACCCGACGCCCCAAGACCGTCGAGGCGTACCGGTCGGTCATCAAGACGAAGATCCTCCCGACCATCGGCAACATCCGCCTCGACAAACTCACCCCCGCGAACATCCGCAAGGTGACGAGTGCCATCGAGGCCGACAGTTCGTCCACGTACGCGCGCAACGCGCACAGTGTCATGTCTGCGGCGTTCAAGGACGCGGAGCGTGAAGGGCGCATCCCCCGAAACCCCGTCGAGCTCGTACAGGCTCCCCGCAAGTCCCGCACCAACCTTCACGCGCTCACCCTCGAAGAAGCCGGGATGCTGCTCGAGTCGTTCAGCGAGAACCCCGACTCGTTCATGTGGGCCACGTTCCTCCTCACTGGGGCGCGACGCGGCGAGATCCTTGGCTTGGAGTGGGACAGGGTTACCGACGTCCTCGAACTGTCGTGGCAGTTGCAGCGCCTCCCGGACGGGCACGCGTTCCCCGCCGACTTCGAGTACCGACACCTCACGAACGGGCTGTACCTCACCCGCCCGAAGTCGCGGGCAGGGTGGCGCATCATCCCCCTCGTGGAGCCCCTGCGCTCGATTCTGGCGCGCTGGCGCGACCTCGCGGACCCGAACCCCTACGGACTCGTGTTCACCCGCCTCCTGGCCGGAGAGTCCGTCCCGATCGACCCTGACATTGCGACGAAGATGTGGCCCGACGTCCTCCAACGGGCAGGCATCGACAAGGCCGTCCGCCTCCACGACATCCGCCACACCACCGTCGACCTCCTGTACCTGGCCGGCGTCCCCGAGGATGTCATCTCAGAGATCGTTGGGCACTCGAACCGTGCTGTCACACGCGGGTACAAGTCGCGGTCGATGGAGCGGGCTCTTGGAGGTATGAAACAACTGTCTTCGTTGCTCGGCTACGACCAATAGCGCAACCTATCTAGGTAACGTAAGCGCCGTTATCGGATCGTTACCGTCCGGGTGCGGATTGTCCCCCAAGTGGAGGGCGTCAAATGTCACTCCTATATGAGAGAGTCCTCATCTAAGCCGACCGGTCACAACGAAAGTGACGCATCCTCCGCGGTCGGCAGATGATGGGGAAGATGATGACGGAAGCCACCTGCACCGACCGTTGCGAGTGCTGGGACGACTGCCCGGTCAGGAAGGCGGGAGCTAACTGCCCCACCGTCCTCGAGATCGTCGCAATGTGGCGACGACGTGTAGCCGCACCCGTTAAGGCTGCGTCCTAGCGACCACCGCGGCGAAGAACTCGTCCGCGGGCACCTCCAGGTTGCGCAGGTGCATGAGCAGCGTCGGGGTGTCCGGGATGCGGCCCTTCATGTACTTGTTGAAGTTGCGCCGATCAAACCCGAAATCGGCGCAGTAGGCATCCCGGCCACCGTACAGGTTGACCCTGTGGATGAACTCGGCGCTGACCGCCTCGGCATCTGACATCGACACAGGATCAAGGCTACCTGGGGTTGTACCAAAGACCGTCATTAGGCGGTGCTCCATCTCGGGCTCGGGGCGTACAGACACCTATAGGAGTCAAAAGATTTCAGATTTAGTACTTGTGTACTCGGGTACACCGGGTTTAGTGTGTACTCATGGACACAAGCTCGGCGGGCATCGCAGCCCGGATCGTGGACGCGATTGTGTCGCGTTTCGCGAATGAGAACGGTATCGAATCTTCCCATCTCCGGGAGTCTGCCGACGAGTTGACTCCGGTGGAGATTACTCGCGCGGTCCGCGTCCTCGGTTCGGAGGTGATCGCGTGACTGTGTCGTACAACCTGGCCGGCGCTTCGGAGGCGTCGGGTCTGGCGGTCACGAAGCTGCGGGCCCTGATCCGCAACAACGAACTGGTGGCCCGTTATCAGGGCAAGGACGTGCTGATCGAGCGTGCAGAGCTCGAGCGGTTCGTGTCGTCCCTTCCTACGGAGCGGCCCTCGAGGGCGTAGCTCCTAGCCCTCATCTGAACCCCACTGGCTGTGGGGGCGGTCGAACGCGCCCACAGCACAACTACACAGTCGCACGTACCACCGAGAGTGCGCCCGGAGCCAAGCAACACCGGGGTACAGGGGTGGACCACCCGACGGGTGGGCAGGCAGAGAAGATCCCCCTAGACGCGTGCGACGGACTGAAAAATATCAGGAGTTCGGAGTGTTTCAAATGATAAAACTTAAAAAAAATTTCGTCGACATCTTAGATCCATGTCCCAAGGGGCAGTAACTCCCAGGTAGACGCTCTGGCGAAGTTGGCAGCAGCCTTAAAGCTCCCGCCTGAGGGAGAATTGAATATTACTGTCAGACACCGAAGGTTCGTGCCAAGTGTGCTCGATGAAGAGTCTGGCCTCACTGTCTATGAGGTCGACAACATTCAAGAGGAGAATGCTCCTGAAGAGGAAGATTGGCGTGAGCCGATTATAAAGATAAAGAATGGCTAGCTCCCTCCTCATCGGGCTCAGAGGATACAACTGCTACACAGGGCAACATCCTACCAGCTAGTCGACGGCCTACTCTTCAGGCTTGTCCATGACCTCCTACGGTGTCTTTCACCTAAAGAAGCAAAGACTGTCACGCACGAGGTCCACTCCGGATTGTGTGGGGCTCACCAAGCAGGAGCTAAAATGAAGAACAGCATCAAGCTCAAGGGGTTTTATTGGCCCACCATGTACGAAAATTGCAACCAATACGCTCGTACATGCCACCAATGCCAGGCATTCGGACCAGTGCCCCGGAGGCCGCCCAATCCGCTCCATCTAACTGCGCCTACTTGGCCGTTCGCGGAATGGGGGATGGACATTGTGGGACCATTCCCACCATCATCTCAAAGGCATAAATTCATACTGGCCGCTACTGATTACTTCTCCAGATGGGCAGAAGCCATCCCGCTACGGGAAGTTACAGGGGAGATAGTTGCCCGCTTCGTGCCGCACTACATCATATACAGATTCTGCACTCCCCGCTGAACAGGACAAGGTCCACACTGCATTCCGCACTCCGAAAGGGATATTTCATTACAAAAGAATGCCATTCGGCCTTAAAAATGCCGGCGCTACCTACCAAAGGGCCATGACAAAGATATTTGATGATCTGCTCTTCATAAAGGTAGAGTGCTATATTGATGACCTGGTGGTGAAGACCAAGAAGAAGGAAGACCATCGACAAGATCTGAGGGTGGTGTTTCAAAGGCTGCGCAAATATGAGCTGAAGATGAACCCCATGAAATGCGCCTTCGGCGTGTCCAGCGGGAAGTTCCTTGGATTCATTGTCCGACACAGGGGCATTGAAATTGATCCATCCAAGATTAAAGCTTTTCAAGAGCTCCCTCCACCAAAGAATCTGTCAGAGCTGAGGTCCTTACAAGGCCGGCTGGCGTATATTCGACGCACTCAGATCCGGCCCCGGATCAGTGCGTGAAGGGAATTGGCATAGGTAATGGTCGGCGCCCCTTCTACTCAGCACAGACAAAGGGCTTGTGGGCGCCGAAAAGGGCAGGCACCAAGGGGGTTTACTCAAAGGGTTTAAGGCTTTTACTTGGGGGTTTCAAGAGGAGCAGAGAATGACAATTCGGCAGATTTATTACGGAAGAAAGGGCATTCACTCAAAGAAACAATCCTTGTGAGCGAAATGGATGGGCGTTGAGGATCTAATTGGAACGCCTAAAAAAATGCGGTAACCTGGGGATTCAGGGATTTCGATGCCTTAACCAAGGGTTTAGGAAGGTTTTGGAAACTCTGGGTAGGATTACTAAGAACTGGTGTCTAGCAGGTCGCCCCGGGGAGGCAAGCGACTTCACACGCACTGGGAGCCAGATAACCGTTGAATCATCTAGATCATGCTTTGATCATGTTCCTCACCTCATAGATGAGAGACCACGAGATGGACTGTCTCGGGCCCTCACTATAGGTGTGAGGTTTGGAAAAGAACAGGGAAACAATCAATCAGACAGAATTCATATGAACTGTGGCATGTGTGTGCTTTGTGCAACGAAATTGCCTACGAAGAATTCACATACGTGCGTTTCATACAAGAGGGAGAGAGAGGGAAGATATCAGGGAGAGAGAATACCTCTCTACATTACATTTATTCAGATATGACCCGTACACTTCAATCATGCAAACTAAGCATGTTATAAACTTCAAAAGAATTACATCGTGATCGGACATTGCGTGAAAACAGTAAACAGAGAAGGTGAATAAGAACAGGGGATGGGGAAGGAATGTAGCCCCGCAGGGTGATGGTGGTCGACTCCCACCTTGAAAGGTCGTAGCAATAGACTCCACGGGCACTCTTCAGTAGACTCTCTCTACCTATCAGTCTCTGCTCTCCCTTTTTTTTCTGTCTCTCTTCGCCTATCCCTCTCTCTATGTGTCTCCCTCCTCTCTGTGTGTCCACTAAACAGGGGTTTTTATAAAGAAAGACCCCCATCAGTCGGCGCGAAGGCCTCTCGACACACTCTACTTAGGCATCTCGGCGCGCCTTGGTGGCATGGTACTCGGCGCACCTCTGGTGGCAAATGGGTCTCTTTGGTGGCAGATGGGACTCTTCGGTGGCAAATGGGCCTCTTTAAAGCCCATTCGGAGATCATGGGCTACAAGCACATATGTATAGGCTATTCTTCAACCGATATTGAGAGATAGAGAGAGAGAGAGAGAGAGAGGGAGGCCGGAGTTTTATGATCACCCCCTTTCCCTGCCACTCTCAGGCTGAAGGATGGGGAGAGGGGAGGGAGAGAAGGGGACAAGAGAGAGAGAGAGAGAGGTGGGGGCACTATCGATAAAGGTTGGAGTGGTTGGGTCAATGGGTCAGAGGCGGCCGACAGTGACCGCAACAGTGGCGGTGCTCACAGTAGGTGGCGAACGGAGTGGAGGCCTCTCCTTTGGCTACGGTTGTGAGGTAGGGGAAAGGAGTGGCGGTGGCCATGTCGACCCTTGTAATATTGGTTGAGAGAGAAAAGGTGGAGAGATGGCGTGGGGGTACTGTGATGGCTTGCCATTTGCGTAGGGGTGGGCAGGGGGCTCGTGTATAGACGGGATGAGGGGGTTGGTGGTCGGGGAAGAAGAAGGTAGGGGCGTGGGGAGATGGGGCAGCTAGGGTTTTGCGATGGAGGAAGACGGGCTACGGTGGAAAAGAATGAACAGGAGGCTGACGTGAAGGAGTTGGGTGGTTGTGGTTTGAGGGGAAGGGGGGACACGGTGTAGTGGAGGAGGAAGGGGGCTCTCACCTTTTCCCTCTTGGCGCCGTGGGCCTCTAACCGTCTCCCTCTCAAGTGTCGGCATCGACGATAGCGACCTCGTTATGGCGGGATCGAGAGGCGGCAAAGTGTCAACATCGTCTGGGTCCTCCTCGTCGGCACTGGCAGCATGGGTGTACTTCCTGATGCTGGAGGGCTAGGTGGATGCGACATAAGTGGAGAAGGTGCTGCCGCCTGTTATTGCGCTATCTCTCTCTCTCTCTCTCTCTCTCCCCCCATTCTTATGTGTAGGAGTAGCAAGACGTGGAGGGGGCAAAGGCAGAGGCATAAACCCCCTCTCTTTCCCCTTCTCTCCCTCTCTTTCCCCTTCTCTCCCTCCGCTGTTCCTATCCTTCGACACCTCTCTCTCTCTCTCTCCCTATCCTCTGGTGGGCTGCGAGCAGCATGAGGTGGTATGTAGGGCAATGCGGCGCCACCACGGTCCAATCCATGTAGGTCTGTTAATGGATCGGGCCGGCCCGACAGGCCCGCGGGCTTGGCATGATTTCAGGCCGGGCCGCAAGACCTTTTCCAGCCCGTGGGCCTTTAGCCAGACTAAAAGTCTGGCCCGACTAAGTCCACGGGTCGGACTTGGGCTTTAAGTTTGGCCCGCGGGCCGACCCGACCTGTTCTTTGTGCACGGACTTGAAGGATAAAGTGTGCACGGACTTGAAGAACAAGGTGTGCCCGGACTTTGAAGAGCAAAGTGTGCACGGACTTTGAAGGGCAAAGTGTGCACGGACTTTGAAAGACAAAGTGTGCATGGACTTTGAAGGATGAAATGTGCACTGACTTTGAAAACAGTGTACATGGACTTGAAGGTTGAAAACATACAAGGGGTTGTTTGTGCACAGACTTGAACACTCACAAATCTGCACGAACTATCAAGTGCGTGGACTTTGTGTGCAGAGATAAAAACATGCATGGAACAAACAATCCGATGGAGTTTCGTCTAAGTCCTAAATGCGCACGGACATAGAGTTGGATATGCACGGACTTGGATAATGCTACAGCCTGTAGATGCAAGACTTGCACTGTTCATGCACGTAGTGTGATTTTCTTCTAATGAAAATGTGCTCGGACTTCAAACAGAAAACATGCACGAACATAAGAACGCAAGTAGCAACGTCCACGAACTTGGTGAAATGTGCACGGACTTCGACCGAACATCATGCACGGACTTGGGAGAAGACAATAAAATGTGCATGGACTACGAATGTCACTCTACATAACTAAGGCAGATGTGCTCTAACCTTGCTAAGACTTGCAATGACTGAACATATGCAGACCGCCTACATGCACTGACTACGTACAGACTTGCAACACCAAATGCAACAGGAAAACACTTATGCACCAACTAACACATAGACTAAACATATGCAGACTGCCTACATGCACTGACTACCCACAGACTTGCAGCACCAAATGCAACAGGCAAACACTTATGCACAAACTAACACTTATGCATGAATGTCATTCATCTCAGGCAAATGCCATACACATCATCCTAAGTTGCTATCATCAAAACTTCATCATCAAAGCACACATCAATGCCATTCATCACAAGCAAATGTCATACACATCAATCATCAAAGCCAAGAGGGCACATCAATCTCCCCCTGATTCATTGCAAGTTGCTATCATCAAAACAACACTCAATCATCAAAGCCAAGAGGGCACAGCAATCTTCCCCTTTTTGATGATGACAACACACAATGAATGGCAACACACAATGAGTCACACTGACCAAACAATTCTCCTCCTTGGACATAATCAAAAAGGAGGGCAAGAGATAAGTATCCCTTAGGCTAGCTCCCCGATGAACTAAAAGCCTCCCCCTTGGAGAGAATCAACAAGAGAAATGGTTTGCTTGTGAAA